>MDKI01063316.1:0-38431 GCA_005239505.1 Nicotiana paniculata | reverse complement strand
ATTATATTTGCAACGCCCGCTTAGTCTTTTATAAGACATAGTTGAGCGTGATCAAATTTTGGTTAATAACATAATTCACCAGTTCGGTATAATACTAATAAGAAATCCAAAACCAAAGTACTCCCAGAACAAGTGTTACAATCTAACGGACTGTCTATGAATTCTACAAATAGGAGTCTGAAAATAGTATAAATACACATCTGTCTCAGAAGTAAATAAGAACATAATAATAATGAAATAGGAGGGGACCCCAAGGCCCGCGGACGTCTGCAGAACTACCTCGGAGTCTCCGCTGGATTGAAGGCAGCAACCCTGATCTAAGGTCTGAAGAGTCCAGTACCGGTATCTGCACAAAAGTGTAGAGTGTAGTATCAGTACAACCGACCCCATGTACTATGTAAGTGCCGAGCCTAATCTCGAAAAAGTAGTGACGAGGCTAGGACACGACAACCAAATCATCCTGTGTAGTTTAATAGTATACGGTGAAAATAATAACAACGAGGAATAAGCAGCTAAACATAAGGAAATGGGAACATGTTGAGGAGAGGAAATATCAAATAATGGAAATAACGAGATAAAGCACAAATTAGATATAAATTTAAGCAACAGAAATAGTAACACACAAGCAAGTGCACGGCATCACCCTTCATGCTTTTACTCTCGTCCTTACCATTAGAATCAATATATTCAACACGGCATCACCCTTCGTTATTTTACCTCACATAATCATGGCACGACATTATCCTTCGTGCATTATCACACATATCATGGCACGGCATCACACTTCGTGCTTTTGCAATCACAATATCGGCACGGCATCACCCTTCGTTATTTTACCTCACATAATCATGGCACGACATTATCCTTCGTGCATTATCACACATATCATGGCACGGCATCACACTTCGTGCTTTTGCAATCACAATATCGGCACGGCATCACCCTTTGTGCATTAACATTCGCTCACAATCTCACGCACGGCATCACCATTCATGCTTTCTCACTCTTCCTCACCCAAACATATCAAATAACAGCAATCCAACAAGGATATTAACAGAGTAAGCAAAATTAAAACCATAACGTCCCGGCAACGGAGTCATCAGTGGAATCAATAACATCCCGACAAGGGAAAACAGCTATAACCAATCTCACTTAGTACATAACTTCACATAAAAATCTTCAACTGAAACCAATACTCAACATTGTTCAATTGTAATGACCCGACCGGTCATTTTGTGCTCTAGCGCGTCGTTCAGCAGTTTGAAGTCGTGAGCAGCTCCATTTCAGGTATTATGACCTGTGGGCGTGGTCGGAATTAAATTTCGAAAAGTTTAGAGTTGATTTGGAAAGAAAATTCTCATTTCAGAAGCCTTAAGTAGGAAGAATCAACTAAGATTGGAATTTTGAGTAAACGATCTCTGAATCAGGATTTGAAGGTTCCATCAGGTACGTATGATGATTTCGGACTTGGGTGTATGTCCGGATCGGGTTTTGGATAACCCGGGAGCGTTTCGGCATATATTATGGAAGTTAGCATTTTAAAAGAATTTCATAGATTTGGGCTTGAAGTGCATTTCAGTGTTGTTCATGTTTGTTTGGGATTCCGAGTCTGGGAATAGCTTTGTATGGTGATTCTGAAGTTGGGAGCGCGATCGGAAGTGAATTTGGATGTTCGTAGGTCATTTTGAAGTCATTTGGCTAAAGATAGAAAATTGAAGGTTTTTGAGAAATGCGACCGGAAGTGGAAATTTTAATATCAGGGTCGGAATGCAATCCCGTAAGTTGGAGCAGGTCCTTAATGTCGAATATGACATGTGCATAAATTTTGAGGTCAATCGGACGTAATTTGATAGGTTTCGGCATCGGATGTAGAAGTTGGAAATTTCTAAGTTTATAAAGTTGGGACTTGGGTGCGATTCGTGGTTTCGATGTTGTTTGATGTGATTTGAGGCATCGAGCAAGTCCGCATTATGTTTTGGAACAGGTTGGTATAATTGAACAGGGTCCCGGAGGCCTCGGGTGGATTTCGGATGGTTAACGGATCAATATTTGAAGTTGTAGAAAGCTGAAGGTTGTTGTCATCTGGCGTAACCGCACCTGCGAGGCTTTGGCCGCAGGTGCGGATTTCGCGCCGCATGTGCGAAAGTGGGCTGGCTTGGCCGGGATCGCAAATGCGATGGAGTTTCCGCACTTGCAAACGCGCAGATGCGGGGAATGGGTCGCAAGTGCAAATCTGGATGGAGGAGAAGGAAGCCGCAGGTGAGGGCTTTTGGACGCACCTGCGGAAGCGCAGGTGCGAGGGCTGGACCACAGATGTGAAAATCGGCCTGGGCATAATGTTTTAAAACAAGGATTCTTGGTTCATTTTCTTCATTTCTTCTTGGGCTTAGGCGATTTTGGGAGGCTTCAAGGAGAATATTCCTTCATGCATTGTCAAGGTAAGTAAATTCCTCCCATTTCTAAGTTAAATACAAGATTATATGCATGGATTAGGCATGGAAATTGATTGGAAATTTGGAGAAATCTTAAAGAAACCTAGAAAATGTAAATTTGGAATTTAGCCACGAATTGTGCATGAATGCTTGAGTAAATTGTATATTTGAGTTAGTAAGGCTATGGGTAGAATATATCTTCGAAAATTTTAGATTTCCGGGCACGTGGGCCCGAGGGCATTTTGGTCATTTCTCTGAGCGGAGTTGGGGCATTATATAATTTGGAATTGTTGCAAGTATTAGAGTATATTTTCAGTGGGTTGTCATTGTTTGGATAGTTTTGGGGCGTTGTGCGTCCGTTTTGAGTCATCGGAAGGGCTTGGAGGCTAGTTATTGAATTTCGGAGCGAGGTAAGTCTCCTTTCTAACTTTGTGAGGGGAAATTGTCCCTCTAGGTGAATTAATTAAGTATATGCTATTATCTTCGAGGGCTATGTACGCACGAGGTGACGGGAGTCCGTGCGTAGCTACTATTATGCCATGTCCGGGTAGTCTAGGACCCACTAGCATGCCTTACGTGTTGTACATGTAATCCTGCCTGTAATATTAAACTACTAATATAATCAAAATCGTAATTGAATATCTAAAGAAGACTAGAGTCCATTTTCCTAATCATCTAGAAAGAGAATTGATTCCTCTGTGGATAATTGTGTACCTGGTAGGGTTGTAACATGGAATATCATTAGACTTGAAAAATGAGTTTCAAACAAAGATTTTAAAAACTATATTTCATGTTCCTTTAAAAAGAATTTTACCACTTTCCTGAGAAAAACTGTTTTCTTGATAAAAATGTGAACTCATTGTGTGAACATGTGTAACTTCAGGTGCCTGAGTCACATGGATGATTCGCGAGCAGGATGACCCTGTATTTGTGTGTATTCATATGAGCACCTGAGTCACAGGTATGATTCGCGAACAGGCTAGCCTTATTATTTTATGTATAACCGCGTCGCATGATCGATTCGCGAGCGGGGAAGATAGATGTATCTATGGTTCGAGCCATTCGACCCTTCGGCAGTGCACATTTTATTATTGTTGGTCCGCGCCGTTCAACCCTCGACATTGCTTGCGCATGATATTTACTGCGTAGTTGCTATGATTTTGCCTGATTACTGGCCTGAAATATTAAGTTGTCTATTGAAATGACAGAGATTTAAAGTTATTAATAAGATTTTGGAAGAATTTGTTCCTTCTCGTCGATTAAATTGTTATTTTATTAAATCACCTATGTTTATTAATTTATATTAATATGACAAAGATATAAAGTGTTAAACGTGAACGGAGTTGAAATATTTATTCCTGATTTTTAATAAATTGCTTATGATAATCATACTTAGTGTCACACTTACATATTATAAATTGACCTTTAGTAAGTGTCTAATTTGACCTCTCGTCACTACCTCTCTGAGGTTAGGCGGGCAACTTACTGAGTACACGTTGTTTTTTTACTCATGCTACACTTGCTGTGCATTTTATTGCATAGGTACTTTCATAGTAATGTGGAGGATTTGGAGACTTAGGTGAGTTGCATCATCCGGAGGCGATCCGCAGCTGACAGAGTCTCCCTCGTACTATATTTGTTTTTATTTTAAATTTCCTTGTCCAGTTTGTATTTCGGACAGGCTTTGTAATGATTGTATAAATTCTTAGAAATTGCTCATGTACTTGTGACACCGGGTTCTGGGATGTGTTGGGTTATATTTGTTAAAGTGCAGTATTCAAACCATTGTTTTTAACTAATATTTTATTTTTTTTGGTTAATATGTTATAAAGTGAAAGGAAATGTTTTCATATATGTTAAAATCGGAAAGTTATTTCAATTAATTAATGTTTTGGCTTGCCTGACATTGACGTCCGGCGCCATCACGACCTTATAGATTTTGGGTCGTGACATCAATATCAAGGAATTTCCACCAACATGGATAGCTATAAAGTGAAACTCAAGTATTACTTAACGAAAAAACACATAAATCACAATATTCGACTCACGGGCATGCTTGACACCAACGTATAGGTACTTGTCACCTCGCCTATACGTTAAACATGATACTTACACTAGCAAATAGGACATAACACCTATTCCCTCAAGCTAAGATTAAGCCAAACACTTACCTCGAATTCCATGACCAACTCAAGCCTCAATTACTGCTTTCCCCTTAGAATTCGCCTCCAATTCAATTGTATCTAGACATAATGAGCTTAATAATATCAATAAATGCTAAATAATTCGACCCCAATGCTTAATTATGAATTTTCTATCATTCTTCCTAAAAAGTCAAAAATCAACCGCGGACCCCTTGGTCAAAACACGAGGTTCGGACCAAAACCGGATCACCCATTCATCCACGAGCCCGAATATGTAATTAGTTTCAAAATCCGACCTCAAAATGAGGTCTAAATTCCAATTATTCAAAAAGCCCTAACTCTACCCAAATCCCCAATTTTCTACCTCTAAAACCCTAGGATTCTTGATGATAATTGATGAGAAACATTAGAAAGTTGAAGGAAATTAGTTAGTGGACACTTACCTATGATTTGGGAAGAAAATCTCTTGAGAAAGTCGCCCTTGGTCTTCTATTTTTGTGAAGAAGTGAAAATGAAAACGGATGAAGCTCTAACTTAAAACACACTGCCCGACCCTCGCACCTGCGGTGCTTGGGGCGCACCTGCGGAAATGGGCCAGGCGACTGAGGGCCGCACCTGCGGAGGTTTTCCGCTTCTGCGGAAATCTTGTCGCATCTGCGGAAAGGGAGAAGGTTGGGCTAGACCGCACCTGCTACCCTAGGCTCGCAGGTGCGGGCATACCAGAACTGGTGCACCAGTAGTGATTTTCCAATTCTACACACCCCGAAACCTACCCGAAACTCACCCGAGCCCTCGGGGCGCCAAACCAAACATGCACATAACCTTAAAAACATCCTACGGACTTACTTGTGCGATCAAATCTCCAAAATAACATCTTAAACAACGAATTTAGCATAGAATTCAAAGAAAAATCTCAAAACTTTCAAAGTTTCAAATTTCACAACTACGGGTCCGAATCACGTCAAATGACCTCCGTTTCTTACCAAATTTTACAGGCATCACTCAAATACTATATTAAACCTGTACCAGGCTCCGGAACTAAAATACGAGCTTGATACCATCAATTTCAAATATAATCAAATTTCCAAAGACTCTTATAATTTCAGTAAAATAATTTCTTTCAAAAATTCATTTCTCGGGCTAGGGACCTCGGAATTCAATTTCGAGCACACGCTTAAGTCCCATATTTTCCTATGGACCCTCCGGGACCGTCAAATCATATGTCCGGGTCCGTTTACCCAAAATATTGACCGAAGTCAACTTAAATTCAATATCAAATGCAAAATTAGCATTTTCTCAGTTTTTCACATAAAAGCTTCCTGGATGTACACCGGGCTGTGCACGCAAAATGAGGGGGCGTTATTTCATTATGTTTTCATTGGTCGGTACATTAAGTGTTGACCGTTTGACCAAAAACCGACCAACTTTGGTCGTTTTTTTTAAAAAAAAAATTAAATTCTTTTTTTTTGTTTTTATTTCTTAAAATATTATAAGCTATAAAAAATTATTATAAACTATAAAAAATTATTATTAACTATAAATATTTATTTTATTTAACTATACAATTATTATAAATAATTATAAACTATAAGCTTTACAGAAAATTATAATAACTAGGTAATTACTTTTAATAGATTATAATAGTATCTATGTAAGTAAATTTTCTAAGTTATATTTAAGTATATGAGTAATTCCACACATACACTATATTGTAATTGATGATCAATCTTATACATTACTACGTACGAATAATTAATCAATTGATAAACAAATATAATATTATTCTATTTTAGGTCGAGACATTTTATTTTTTTATATTAATCGAGGTTTTTATTTATTTATTTAAAAACTAAATTCATTTTTTTTATTTCTTAAAATATTATAAGCTATAAAAAAATTATTATAAACTATAAAGAAAATTATTAACTATAAAAATTTATTTTATTTAACTATATAATTATTATAAATAATTATAAACTATAAGCATAATCTTTACAAAAAATTATATTAACTAGGTAATTCCTTTTAATAGATTATAATAGTATCTATGTAAGTAAATTTTCTAAGTTATATTTAAGTATATGAGTAATTTCACACACACATACACTATATTGTAATTGATGATTAATCTTATGCATTACTACGTACGAATAATTAATCAATTGATAAAATAATATAATATTATTCTATTTTAGGTCGAGAAGTTTCATTTTTTATATTAATCGATATAGGTCAAAACGTTTTATTTTTAATATTCATCGATGCATCTAAATAAGTTATAAGTCGATGAATCAATTTACAAGTCTATCAATCCCTAAAAGAACCCGACCCTGTGTTCCTAGCGCTTAAAGTAACACAACTAAGTGTGTGTGTTATATATATATACACACACTAACATATACTATAACAAGCTATACATATAGTGTGTGTATATTTACACACGCATACACACACACACACACACACTTCATTGTAATACTTTAACTATATGTATAGCTTGTTATAGTATATGTTAGTGTGTGTATATATATATAACACACACACTTCGTTGTGTTACTTTAACTACATGCATGACATAGATTAATCGATATAGGTAGAGACGTTTTATTTTTGCTATTAATATATATAGGTCAAACATTTTGTTTTTAATATTCAACGATGCATCTGAGTAAGTTACAAGTCAATGAATTAATTTACAAACAGATATATTTGATGATTGCCACGACCCAAATTTTCCACCGTCGGGACCGTGATAGCACCTAACATTGAACTCGCTAGGCAAGCCAATATTTCTGATTAATTACCTTATTCTTTTATCTTAAACAGTTTAACAGACTTTATAATGAAATCACACAAATTTAAAAATACAAGATAACATGATTCACCAGTTTGATATAATACTAATACGAAATCCAAAACCAAAGTACTCTCAGAACAAGTGTCACAATCTCACGAACTATCTATGAATACTACAAATAGGAGTCTGAAAAAAGTATGAATACACATCTGTCTCAGAAGTAAATAAGAACATAATAGGAATAAAATAGGAGGGGACGCCAAGGCCTACATATGTCTGCAGAACTACCTCGAAGTCTCCGTTGGACTGAACACAACAACCCTAATCTACGGTCCGAAGAGTTCAGTACCGGGATCTGCACAAAAGTGCAGATTGTAGCATCAGTACAACTGACCCCATGTATTGAGTAAGTGTCGAGCCTAACCTCGGCGAAGTAGTGACGAGGCTAGGACCAGACAACCAAATCAACATGTGCAGTTTAACAGTATACGGAGAAAATAATAACAACGAGAAATAAGCAGCTAAGCATAAAGGAAAGGGGAACATGATGAGGGAAGGAAATATCAAATAATGCAAATAATGAGATAAAGAACAAATTAGATATCAATTTAAGTAACAGATATAGTAACACAAAAGCAAGTGCACGGCATCACCCTTCGTATTTTTACTCTCGTCCTCACCATCAGAATTAATATATTCAGCACGGCATCACTCTTCGTGCTTTTACCTCACATAATCATGGCACGGCATTATCCTTCGTGAATTATCACTCATATCATGGAACGACATCACCCTTCGTTCTTTTACAATCACAATATCGGCACGGCATCACCTTTCGTGCATTAACATTCACTCACAATCTCACGCACGGCATCACCCTTCATGTTTTTACACTCTTCCTCACCCAAACGCAACAATTAACAGCAATCCAACAAGGAACTTAACAGAGTAAACAAAAATAAAACCATGACGTCCCGGCAAGGGAGCCGAAAGTGAAATCAATACCGTTCCGGCAAGGGGAACAACTATGACCAACCTCACTTAGTACATAACTTCACATAAAATCTTCAACTGAAACCAATACTCAACACTGTTCAATATCAAGGAATTTCCACCAACATGGATAGCTATAAAGTGAAACTCAAGTATTACTTAACGAAAAACCACATAAATCATAATATTCGACTCACGGGCATGCTTGACACCAACGTATAGGTACTCGTCACCTCATCTATATGTTGAACGTGATACTGACACATAAAAAATAGGACACAACACCTATTCCCTCAAGCTAAGGTTAAGCCAAACACTTACTTCGAATTCCACGGCCAAACTCAAGCCTCGAGTACCGCTTTCCCTTTAAAATTCGCCTCCAATTCAATTGTATCTAGATATAATTATCTTAATAATATCAATAAATGCTATAATTGAACCCCAATGCTTAATTATGAATCTTCTATCATTCTTTCTAAAAAATCAAAAACCGACCCCGGGCCCGCTTGGTCAAAACACGAGGTTCGGATAAAAACCCGATCACCCATTCACCTACGAGCTCGAATATGTAATTAGTTTCGAAACTCGACCTCAAAATGAGGTCTAAATTCCGATTATCCAAAAAGCCTTAACTCTACCCAAATCCCCAATTTTCTACCCTTAAAACCCTAGAATTCTAAATGATAATTGATGAAAAATATTAGAAAGTTGAAGGAAACTAGTTAGTGGACACTTACCTATAATTTGGGAAGAAAATCTCTTGATAAAATGGCCCTTGGTCTTCTATTTTTGTGAAAAGTTGAAGAAGAAACGGCTGAAGTTCTAATTTAAAAACACTCATTGCCCGACCTTCGCACCTGCGGTGCTTGGGTCTCACCTGCGCTTACGCAGGTGCGGAAAAATAGACGCACCTGCGGAAATGGGCAAGGCCACTGAAGGCCGCACCTGCGGAGGAATATCCGCTCCTGCGGAACCGCTTCTGTGGAAAAGTTGTCGCACCTACGGAAAGAGGGCAGGTTGGGCTGGGCTGGACCGCACCTGCGGCTGAAGGTCTGCACCTGCGAACTCGCACCTACGGCCCTAGGCTCACAGGTGCGAGCACACCAGAACTTGTGCACCAGCAGTGATTTTCCAAGTTCAAATACCCCGAATCCAACCCGAAACTCACCGAGCCCTCGGGGTTCAAAACCAAACATGTACACAGCCTCAAAACATCCTACGGACTTACTCTTGCGATCAAATCGACAAAATAACATCTTAAACAACTAATTTATCATAGAAATCAAAGAAAAATCTCAAAACTTTCAAAGTTTCAAATTTCACAACTACGGGTCCGAATCACATCAAATGACCTTCGTTTCTTACCAAATTTAACATGCATCACTCAAATACTATATTAAACCTGTACCGGGCTCCGGAACCAAAATACGGGCCCGATACCATCAATTTCAAATATAATCGAATTTCCAAAGACTTTTATAATTTCAGTAAAACAATTTCTTTCAAAAATTCATTTCTCGGGCTTGGGACCTCGGAATTAAATTCCGGGCACACGTCCAAGTCCCATATTTTCCTACGGACCATCCGGGACCGTTGAGTCACGGGTCCGTGTCCGTTTACCCAAAATGTTGACCGAAGTCAACTTAAATTCAATTTTAAAGGCAAAATTAGCATTTCCCTCAGTTTTCACATAAAATCTTCCCGGATATACGCCCTTGATGTGCACGCAAAACTAGGTGAGATAAAAGGAGGTTTTTCAAGGCCTCGGTACACAGTTTTTGAATTATGAAATGAGAGATGACTTTTTGGGTCATCACATTCTCCACCTCTAAAACAATCGTTCATCCTCGAACGGACATAGAAAAGCACCTGAATCGGGGAAAAGATGGGGATATCGGCTCCGCATATCGGACTCAGACTCCCAAGTAGCTGCCTCGGCAGGCTGACCTCTCCACTAACACGAACCGAAGGATAACTCTTCGATCTCAACTAACGAACTTTCCAGTCTAGAATAGCTATCGGCTCCTCCTCATAGGTCAAGTCCTTGTCCAACTGGACACTACTGAAGTCAAAAACATGGGTTGAATCGCCATGATACTTCCGAAGCATAGACACATGAAACACTGGATGCACAGTTGATAAATTTGGTAGCAACGCAAGTCTGCAAGCCACCTCTCCCACTCTATCAAGAATCTCAAACGGACCAATGAACCTAGGGATTATCTTGACCTTCCTCCCAAACCTCATCACGCCCTTCATGGGCGACACCCGAAGCAACACCCGTTCTCCGAGCATGAATGCTACATCACGAACTCGGCGATCAACATAACTCTTCTGCCTGGACTGAGCTGTACGAAGTCTATCCTGTATGATCTTAACCTTATCCAAGGCATCCTACACTAAGTCTGTACCCAACAACCGAGCCTCTCCCGGCTGAAACCACCCAACTGATGACCGACACCGCCTACCATATAATGCCTCATAAGGAGCCATCTGAATGCTCGATTGATAGTTGTTGTTGTAGGCAAACTCAGCTAATGTCAAGAACTGATCCCAAGAACCTCCAAAGTCAATGACACAGGCTCGTAGCATATCCTCCAAAATCTGAATAGTACGCTCGGAATGTCCGTCCTTCTGAGGATGAAATGTTGTACTCAACTCAACCCTCGTGTCCAACTCACGCTGAACTACCCTCTAGAAATGCGAGGTAAACTGCGTACCTCGGTCAGAAATGATAGACACATGCACACCATGAAGATGAACAATCTCCCTAATGTAGATCTCTGCCAATCTCTCCGAAGAATATGAAACTGCCACAGGGATGAAATGTGTTGACTTGGTCAGCCTATCCACAATAAGCTATACTGCATCGAACTTCCTCTGAGTCCGGGGGAGCCCAACAATGAAATCCATGGTGATACGCTCCCACTTCCACTCGGGAATATCAATCTGCTGAAGTAATCCACCAGGCCTCTGATGCTCGTACTTAACCTGCTGAAAATTCAAACACCAAGGCTACATATGCCATAATATCCTTCTTCAACCTCCTCCACGAATAGTGCTGCTGCAAATCCTGATACATCTTTGCGATGCCTGGATGAATGGAGTACCGGGAACTATGGGCCTCCTCTAAAATCAACTCACGAAGTACATCCACATTGGGCACACAAATACGACCTTGCATCCGTAAAACTCCATCATCACCAACAGTAACCTGCTTGGCACCACCGTGCCGCACTGTGTCCCTAAGGACACACAAATGAGGATCATCATACTGTCGATCTATAAGACGGTCAAATAATGAAGAACGAGCAACTGTATAAGCTAGAACACGTTCGGGCTCAGAAACATCCAATATCATGAACCGATTGGCTAAAGCCTGAACATCCAAAGCAATCGGTCTCTCCCCGACCGGAATATATGCAAGACTACCCATACTGACTGACTTCCTACTCAAAGCATCGGCCACCACATTGGCCTTCCCCGTATGATATAAGATTGTGATGTCATAGTCTTTCAACAGCTCCAACCATCTCCTCTGATTCAAATTTAGCTCCTTCTTCTTGAACAAATGTTGAAAACTCTTGTGATCCGTGAACACCTCACATGACACGCCATATAGATAATGCCTCCAAATCTTCAACGCGTGAACAATGGCTGCTAGCTTTAAATCATGAACTGGATAATTCTTCTCGTGGATCTTCAACTGACGCGAAGCATATGCAATAACCTTGTCATCCTGCATCAACACTGCACCAAGTCCAACCCGAGATGCATCACAATACACAGTATATGGCCCTGAATTTGTGGGAAAAACCAACACCGCCGCCGTAGTCAATGCTGTCTTGAGCTTCTAGAAGCTCGCCTCACACTCCTCTGACCACCTAAACTGGGCATCCTTCTGAGTCAACCTGGTCATCGGGGCTGCAATAAATGAAAACCCCTCCACGAACCGACGGTAATAGCCCGCCAAACCCAAGAAACTCCGGATCTTTGTGGCTGATGTGGGTCTAGGCCAATCCTTGACCGCTGAAATCTTCTTAGAATTCACCTGAATACCTTCTGCTGATACAACATGACCCAGAAATGCAACTGAACTCAACCAAAACTCACATTTCAAAAACTTGGCATATAACTGACTGTCCTTCAAGGTCTAGAGAACGACTCGAGGGTGTTTCTCATGCTCCTCTCGGCTACGGGAATAAATCAGAATATCATCAATGAAGACAATCACGAAACAATCCAAATAAGGCCTGAACACTCGGTTCATCAAGTCCATAAAAGCAGCTAGGGCATTTGTCAACCCGAATGACATCACTAAGAACTCATAATGCCTGTACCGAGTGCGAAAAGCTGTCTAAGGGACATCGGATGCCCTAATCCTCAACTGGTGGTAGCCAGATCTCAAATCAATCTTCAAAAATACATTGGCACCCTGAAGCTGATCAAATAAATCATCAATTCTCGGCAATGGATACTTTTTCTTGATGGTAACCTTGTTCAATTGCCGATAATCTATGCACATCCTAATCGATCTGTCCTTCTTCTTAACAAACAACACCGGCGCACCCCAAGGCGAGACACTAGGCATAATAAAGCCTTTATCAAGCAAGTTCTGCAACTGTTCTTTCAACTCCTTCAAATTTGGTGGGGCCATACGATATGGCAGGATAGAAATGGGATGAGTGCCCCGAGCCAACTCAATGAAAAAAGTCAATATCCATGTCAGGTGGCATACCCGGTAGGTCGGCAGGAAACACCCCTGGAAACTCATAGACAATGGGCACAGACTCCATAGAAGGAACCTCGGCACTAGAATCGTGAACATAGGCCAAATAGGCCAAACACCCCTTCTCGACCATACACTGAGCCTTCATATATAAGATAACCCTGCTGGAAGAATGACCAGGAGTCCCTCTCCACTCTAGTCGAGGCAACCCCGACAATGCTAAGGTCACGGTCTTGGCATGACAGTCCAGTATGGCATGTTAAGGCGACAGCCAATCCATCCCCAAAATAACATCAAAATATACCATATCAAGAAGTAGAAGATCTATACTAGTCTCAAGACCACCAATAACCACTACACACAAACAGTAGACGTGATCTACCAAAATAGAATCACCCACCAGTGTAGACACATATACAGGAGTACACAGAGAATCACGAGGGATAACCAAATAAGGAGCAAAATAAGATGACACATTGGAAAATGTGGACCCCGGATCAAATAAAGCCGAAGCATCCCTGCTGCAAACTGAAACCATACCTATGATAACTGCATCGGAGGCCTCAGCCTCAGGTCTGGCTAGAATAGCATAACATCGGGGCTGGGCCCTACCCATCTGAACTACGTCCCTGGGACGGACTCCTGCTGGCTGACTTTTACCTCTAGTAGCCTAGCCTCCACCTCTAACTGCCTAACCTCTACCTCTAACACCTCGACCCCCACCTCTGGCTGGCTGAGC
The DNA here is from genome assembly GCA_005239505.1 of Nicotiana paniculata. Classification (NCBI taxonomy): domain Eukaryota; kingdom Viridiplantae; phylum Streptophyta; class Magnoliopsida; order Solanales; family Solanaceae; genus Nicotiana; species Nicotiana paniculata. The sequence goes on along the minus strand of MDKI01063316.1, from coordinate 24,597 downwards.
GGGTGGTGGAGCACCTGGTGTGGGAACCATAGCACGAGAACCCTGGTGATGAGAACTGCTCGAGGCTCAAGGGAAAAATCTAGCAATGTGCCTCGGGTCACCACAAGTATAAAAAGTCCTCGGCTGCTGAGGTTGCTGACCCTGAAACTGACCCTGACAACTTGAGTAACCACCCTAAAAACTCTAAAACGGCGGTGCACTGATAGGAGCTGATGGTGCACTGTAAGGAAACTGATCAGAATACTGCATATGAGAACCACGGCCACCTGTAGCACTGCGAGAAACCTGGAGTGATGAATGAAACGACCTAGAAGGATGGACCCTACCAAAAGAATCCCTGCCTCCAGATAAGGCACTACTGAACCTGCCAAAATGATAGTGTCTCTTGTCAGAGCCCTGACCACTCCCCTATAACAGAACCATCTCAACTTGTCTGGCCACATTGGCTGCATCCTGGAAAGAATTCTCACTCCCTGTCTCCTTGGCCATCTGCAATCTGATCGGCTGATCTAGTCACTCAATAAATCTCCTCACCCTCTCTCGCTCGGTGGGAAGTATCATAATAGCATGGCGGGCCAAGGTAACAAATCTGGTCTCATACTGAATGACGGTCATAAAGCCCTGCTGGAGACGCTCAAACTGCCTCTGAAGTTCCTCTCTCTAAGTGATAGGAAGAAACTTCTCCAGAAATAGCTGAGTGAACTGGTCCCAATTCAAGGCCGGTGATCCAGCTGGTCTGGCCAAACAATAATCTCTCCAGCAAGTCTTGGCGGGACCTGGTAGACAAAAAGTAGCAAAGTCGACCCCATTGGTCTTCACTATCCCCATGTTCCATAGAACCTCGTAGCAGCTATCCAAATAGTCCTGGGGATCTTCTGAATATGCACCGCTATAATTAGTAGTAAACAGCTTGGTGAACCTGTCCAAACTCCACAAAGCATCAGAAGACATAGCTTCTCCATCACCGGTCTGAGCCACAATAACCGGCTGAACTGCCCCAGCTGGCTGAGCTACTAGAGTCTGAAAACGTAGAAGCCAAGTGCTCCGTAGTGCGAGTAGCGGGAGTCTGATCTCCTCCCCCAGCCTGATAGACGTTTGGTGATGCAGTAAGCAAACCTGGTTGAGTGACACTCTCCATGAGTCCCACTAGACGGACCAGAGCATCCTGAAGTACTGGGGTGGCAATGAACCCCTCGGGAACCTAGGCTGGCCCAACCGGGACTGTTTGGGCAGGAATCTCATCAGCAAACTCTACCTGAGGTTCCGCCACTAGGGCTGTTGCTCTGGGCTGAGCTTTGCCCCTGCCTCGGCCTGTAGCACGGCCTCGGTATCACCTTTCGTGCTTTTACTCTCGTCTTCACCATCAGAATCAATATATTCAGCACGGCATCACCCTTCGTGCTTTTACCTCATATAATCATGGCACGGCATTATCCTTCGTGCATTATCACTCATATCATGGCACGGCATCACCCTTCGTGCTTTTACAATCACAATATCGGCACGGCATCACCCTTCGTGCATTAACATTCACTCACAATCTCACGCACGGCATCACCCTTGGTGCTTTTACACTCTTCCTCACCCAAACACATCAATTAATAACAATCCAACAAGGAACTTAACAGAGTAAACAAAAATAAATCCATGACGTCCCGGCAAAGGAGCCAACAGTGGAATCAATACTGTTCCGGCAAGGGGAACAACTATAACCAATCTCACTTAGTACATAACTTCACATAAGAATCTTCAACTGAAACCAATACTCAACACTGTTTAATATCAAGGAATTTCTACCAACATGGATAGCTACAAAGTGAAACTCAAGTATTACTTAACGAAAAACCACATAAATCACAAAATTCGACTCACGGGAATGCTTGACACCAACGTATAGGTAATCGTCACCTCACCTATACATTGAATGTGATACTGACACATAGCAAATAGGACACAACACATATTCCCTCAAGCAAAGGTTAAGACAAACACGTACCTCGAATTCCACGGCCAAATTCAAGCCTCGATTACCGCCTTCCCTTTAGAATTCGCCTCCAATTCAATTGTATAAAGACATAATTAGCTTAATAATATCAATAAATGCTAAATAATTCAACCCCAATGCTTAATTATGAATCTTCTATCATTCTTCTTAAAAAGTCAAAAATCGACCCAATGCCCGCTTGGTCAAAACACGAGGTTCGGACCAAAACCCGATCACCCATTCACCCTACGAGCCCGAATATGTAATTAGTTTCGAAATCCGACCTCAAAACGAGGTCTAAATTCCAATTATTCAAAAATCCCTAACTCTACCCAAATCCCCAATTTCCTACCCTTAAAACCCTAGAATTCTTGATGATAATTGATGAAAAACATTAGAAAATTGAAGAAAATTAGTTAGTGGATACTTACCTATGATTTGGGAAGAAAATCTCTTGAGAAAATCGCCCTTGGTCTTCTATTTATGCGAAAAGTTGAAGAAAAAACGGCTGAAGTTCTAATTTAAAAACACTCACTGCCCGACCTTTGCACCTGCGGTGCTTGGGTCGCACCTGCGCTTATGCAGGTGCGGAAAAATAGTCGCACCTGCGGAAATGGGCAAGGCCACTGAGTGTCGCACGTGCGAAGGAGTATCCGCTCCTGCAGAACCACTTCTGCAGAAAAGTTGTCGCACCTGCGGAAAAGTTGCCGCACCTGCGAAAAGAGGGCAGTCTGGGCTGGACTGCACCTGCGACTGAAGGGCCGCACCTACGAACTCGCACCTACGACCCTAGGCTCGCAGGTGCAGGCACACCAGAACTTGTGCACCAGCAATGATTTTCCAAGTTCAAACACCCCGAAACTTACCGGAAACTCACCCGAGCCCTCGGGACTCCAAACCAAACATGTACACAACCTCAAAAAAATATCCTACGGACTTATTCGTGCGATCAAATCGACAAAATAACATCGTAAACAATGAATTTAGCATAGAAATCAAAGAAAAATCTCAAAACTTTCAAAGTTTCAAATTTCACAACTACGGATCTGATTCACGTCAAATGACCTCTGTTTCTTACCAAATTTTACAGGCATCCCTCAAATACTATATTAAACCTGTGCCGGGCTCCGTAAGCAAAATACAGGCCCGATACTATCAATTTCAAATATAATTGAATTTCCAAAGACTCTTATAATTTCAGTAAAATAATTTCTTTCAAAAATTCATTTCTCGGTCTTGGGACCTCGGAATTCAATTCCAGGCACACGCCCAAGTCCCATATTTTCCTACGGACCCTCCGGGACCGTCGAATCACGGGCCCGGGTCCGTTTACCCAAAAACTTAAATTTAATTTTAAAGGCAAAATTAGCATTTCCCTCAGTTTTTCACGTAAAAGCTTCTCGGATATACGTCCGGGCTATGCACGCAAAATGAGGTGAGATAAAAGGAGACTTTCAAGGACTCGGAACACAGCTTTTGACTTATGAAATGAGAGATGACTTTTTGGGTCATCACAATGATAAATTATATATACTAATTAGGATTTTCACAAGTCTATCAATCCCTAAAAGAACCCGACCCTTCCACAGGGTCGGATTCTTTTAGGAATTGATAGACTTGTGAAGATTCTAATTAGTATATATAATTTATCATCAAATATATATGTTTGTAAATTAATTCATCGACTTATAACTTACTCAGATGCATCATTGAATATTAAAAACAAACTGTTTGACCTATATATATATATATATATATATATATATATACGCTTTGTTGTACTACTTTAACTACATATATAACATGTTATAATATATATTAGTGTATTCATTATTTGTATTACAAAAGTGTTAACATATTACATTTATATTATTTAGATAGTAAATATAAAAGTGATTCATAATTTTGACCAATGTTGACCTAATAACCGACCAACTTTGGTCGGTAATTAAAATAATTTTTTTTAAATTTTATAAAATATTTTAAATAATAATATAAGTATTAATTTATCGGACCAACTTTGGTCGGTATTATTTTTAAAATAAATGTAAAATATTTTTCTCCCAGTTTCCATCGAACTTTGGTCACTTTTTTTGACCGACCAATGTTGGTCGGAAAATTTTGGTCGGTATTTACCGGATTTATAGTAGTGCTCGATGTCTGTCTCATTTGGCTTCGATTGCTACTAGCCCCAATCTTGACAGGTGCCTCGATTCCGTGCTTGGAACCTTATCCTCGTGTTTTAGTCTGTTCCGTTACGAAACTGTCCTTCGATGCAAATTCTCGGTCTCGATCAAACACCCAATTTAACCGTATACAATTATACATCAAGAAGCTTTGTATGGATATATAGACCATATAAGCTTGGGGTATTATCGAACACTGATTTTTCAATTTCTTAAATAAAAGTAATTTTATGTAGAAGTTACTCTACTTTGAAAGTACTATCAATTATATTCTTTTAATTTTGCTAGAAAAATGAGTACTTGTTTGTTTGTTTGTTTTCACATCTCTGACCAATAATAATGGGGAAACTTTATTTAGATAGGGACCAATCATAAGACTGAGTACCAACTTGTTCGAGATATATTTAAGAACTCAGATAGAATTTAATATTTTACTCCCATCTTCTCCTATAATCTCTTTCTTTCTTTATTCTCTTTTTCTCAAATTTTCTTTTTTGGGGTTTTCCAATCATGGTGAGGATGTTCAGGCTGCATTGCTGCTTAACAGTTATAGAGGTCTTATCCTACAACATTATCCATCTTAGGGTGGACCCTTTTAGTCTTCCTATCACAATATATATAAAAAAAATATTGCAAACTATATTTGAATTATGTGTAAAATATGTATATCTAAGAGGTCAATCGAGTTGTTTTGTCTCAGCAGTAGTCATATAGAGGTTAGACTATTTAGTTGTTTTGTTTGTAGCATCACTTGAACTTCTTGAAGCCTCTGACATTTCTCTAATTAGAAAAGGTTTTTCAGTTCTCTCTCCATATCCAAGGAAAATCCAACACAAAGGATAGATGCAAGAGATTTCTCGATAGAGTGTTGGTAGATATATTGATGTGCTTCATCATTAACGAGGGTTTCACTACCTTTTAATCTAGAAAAGTAAAACCCAGAAAGGAAGGGGAAAGAAATACACCCACCCGTCCACTTTAATTGATTTTTTTAGCCTTTTTTTATGGTCCATAATGTATGACTTTTTAAGATATCAAAAAAGAATTAAATTATTTTTTTCAAAATTACTCTTGGAGTAAAAAGTCTCGAAAGATGTGTATTCTCAATGAACAAATTGAAAAGATAATAAATTTTAATATAATCAGTTTTATTATTAATTAATATTAGAAAGTGAATACTTAATATGCATAAAAACAGCCAAAAAATAAATTAAAATAGACCAGAGAGAGTAAAATATAACCAATATACTCAAGGAGCTTAGCTATCAATAAACTTGGTGAAAACGATGAAAGGCCAAGGTCCAAATCTCAATAGATAAAAATAACACATAATTAATTTCTTTTAATCTGCCTAAGTCTAAATAAATATATTAATCACATCAATATATGAGAATAGCAAACAGGTGGAATGGTCGAAATCTGCACGAGCTGGCCATACACCACCGTTAAAAAAAAGGACCAGCCTGAGTTCCTTGCGGATTGAATAATGAGGCATTCATTCATTAACGGCATGACCGCAGCCTGTCCATGACTTGTTGACTAGTATAGTGTGGTCCGTATGAATTAATGGAAGTGAGACATTTCTTTTCTGATGCAGGGTGCAGTTATACCAAGAAAAGAATAAAATATATATAGAACACACAAACTTGGATTTTGCGTGGTCATGCAAGCAAGATGCGTTTTTGTGAGAAGTGGAAATGATTTAAAGGACATCACACCAACCATTCTCTAATATCATTAATGATTTTATTAATTATCGCACTATTAAATAAACGACTTCGTAACGGAATTATTTAATTATAGGTACAATACTCATCTTTTATGCTTAGAAGCAATTAAAGCTGCTTGAACCATCCAAGCAACGAATGTCCAGGGGCGTACACACGTTACTCGAAGCGGTATCATCTTATAACACTTTATTGAAATTTTTTATTAAATATACATATAAATAGTGTACCAGAACAGAAAAGGATATATTAGTAAAATGACACCGTTTGACAAACGAGCATACTTGGTTTGGTTTGATGGACAGTCCATCCTTCTTACGATCGAAACCCAGTCCTTGGATCTTTTGCGCATTTTTAAAGCATTTTTAGCTTAAAAATTAGATTATGTAAGGAATCGAACTCTATCCTCTAAGCTCAAAACATTGGTTAAACCAGTACACCAAATTCGTACGCTCCTATAATTATAAACGTCTGTTCCATGCGTATATGCACCCTTCTTATAGCTTTATATTTTATTTCTTACATTTTGTTTAATTATATATTGGGGAAGGGGAATGTGGTGGGCATTATATAATGATACATGGATTATTATTATTATTATTATTATTATTATTATTATTATTATTATTATTATTTTACGAATAACATCATTCAGATAAAATTGAAGATTGCGAGAAAATTATACCAACGTTTTGATCTTAATTAAGGCTAATGTTTAATGCTCCTCTTTTAGTTTCATACACTTTACTTCTCATTTTTATCAAGAATTTAAAGGTTTCCACTTCTCTTATGTCTCGACATCGATTAATGTAACATAAATAAAGAAAAAAATTCATAAACCACTATTGTTTAGTGGTTATTAGCTAGTTGTAGCTATCTTTTACTATATTACTTTTTATAGCTATGTTTTTAGATTTTTTTGAGTGTATTCCATGTATTTAAGCTACTGTATACATGAATACAATAGCATTTCTAGGCGTGAAACAGGGGATTATAGCTAGACAGATTTTTGTATTCGATTGTATTCACGACGTGAAACATGGGATTACAGCTGGACAAATTATTGTATTCGGCTGTTTTCAAGGCAGGAAACAAGAGATTACAACTGTTTTTAAACGGAAGTGAATCAATTAACATAATAGACTCCTAATATAACTCAACAAACTCAATTATAACACACAAATTTTGTATTTCCAGTTATAAAAAAGATTTTCAACCGAAAAACACCCCAAAAACATAGCAATCTTCAGAGAAATTATATAATACATCTGAATACATAAATTATATCAATTAAAAAATATATATGAATACAATGAAATACATATAATATGGCGGGATACATTGAAATACAATGGAAAAAAAAGACAATGAATACAATGAAATACATAAGAATACAACGAGATACATTGAAATAAATTTTTAAAAAAAAGTAACAAGACTCTCCAGCATTTAGCAAAACCCTGAGCTAAACAGCAAGAAGCATGGCTGAGAAAGGAGGATTTGCCCGTGGATTCGGTGGTCGTGGTGGAAGAGGCGGAGACTTTGGTGGTCGTGGTCGTGGGGACCGCCGTCCCTGCCGTGAAACTGAAGAGGAAAAAGGGGTCCCAGTCACCAAACTCCGGAAACTCGTAAAAGACTGCAAAATTCGTTCATTGGAACAAATCTACCTTCATTCACTACCAATCAAGGAGTATCAAATCATAGACACACTCATCGGTCCATCTCTAAAGGACGAAGTGATGAAAATCATGCGGGTAAACCCGGGCCGGACAGAGAACCCGGTTGGTGGATATTCGTGAGTTTCAGAAAGGCGAAGGTTTTGCGTTAAAAGAAGGCGGAGGTAATGTGGTTTGTGGTGTTGGTTGAGGGAGAGAGGGTGGAGAAAAATCTGAAAGAATGAGAGAGAAAAATAAATTAAGGCGTATTTTATGGCTAAAGGGTAGGAGGTGACCATAAATAGATATTTGGCTATAAAAATTAAAAGATAGCTATGAAATATAATTTTTTTAAATGATATTTATTTAAAATAAATAAGGTATCAACCTTTGCTATAGGAGGTAAAAATTCTATAAATAAATGAGCATATAGTACATTGAGAAACTTACACAAATGTCCCAAATAAGTCTCAACTTACCAACCTCTAGCCATTAGTCAGAGACTTACCAAAACTAGTCAAACACATATAAGAATTAAAAAACCAAATGAATAAGGTTCTTTCTCTCAAAGAATCACATGCAAAAATCTCCTTCCACATTTTTAAGCGTGATTATCAACATTTGATGTAAGACCGAAAGAAAACTTCATGGATGAGGTAGCAAATAAGGTGATGAAATGCAAAAATATATATACAATATTCCAAAAATCTAAGCAAAAAAAAAATAAATTCAATGGGTATAATTGAAATTCATTGAAAACATATAGATAAGTTAATATACAAAATTTGAGGAAGATTGGAGGTGATTTGAACTGGTTTTGTATCAAAATTCATAATTAAATCAAGTTCAAAAAATTCTTCTGCGACACGTATATCAAACATGTATCACGCATGTATCTCACACAAAGTATTCATGTGATACACAATTGATACGAATATGATACATATGTGATACACCGTGTGATACACATATCATTTTTTTATGTTCAGTTTTTACTTCGATTATTCAATTCAAACCACTTCAAAACTTCACCAAATCATCTCAAAAATGAGATTCAAGCTCCTTAAGATGTACCCAATCTATTCTAATAACATTCACTCAAAAAAAAACAAAAAATTGACTTTTTTTGCTACAAATAACTAATTGGCTAATATTAGTAATATTTGATTAATATTAATAATATTTTGAAAATTGGCCAATTTTTATAATGAGCTACTTATAAATAGAGTAGTTTCCTAGTACATTTTACAAGAATTTTCACATTGTAAACTTTTTTGTTCTCCTTCTCCACTTGTTTTCGGGTTTCCCAAAAATATTGTACAACACTTCTTTTGAGCTTCCTTTTAACATATTCTTTCTCTGCTCCGATCTTTTTGTGGAGCTTAGAGTTGAAATTCCTATGACCTTTCAAACTAAAGAACCTTTTTTTAGAAGCCTCGTACAAGTATTTTAGTCCCAAACAATGGGGAAGGATGAATCTACGAGTGTAGTAGTTAAGGTCAAGGTAGACCGATAACATTTATTGATTAAGTTCTGCAAATAGTCAAATTTGGAATTAATGGAAAACGTGAAAATCTTAATACACAGAAATTATCAACTAAAGTTGATGATTAGACAAAGATGGAACGGTTTTCTTCTCAAGGCACTACAACTACAACTTTTGACTTGAAGCAAGAGGATTTGGGTCCATGAAAAATATGTTGGCCATGGAATCTTGATACTCTTAATTGCACCTTAAACAAAGATAATACTAACCTCTGTTTGAAGTTATGGTTGTAATTATTTGACAAGATATGTCCACTAATCAAATGATGAGCATCACCATATGTGCTACTAACTTACTGCAGAGAATTCTCTTTTTCTTTTTAATTAACCGCTTTTATTGCCAAGATCATAAAAAGAAGCTTATTACTTTGGTACTTGTACAATTCTACTGCCAAAAGAAAGGTAAGTAAGTTATTATTTAACTCTTTTTGTAAAGAAACTAATATCATGAGTTTTTAAATTCGACTTATTTTGAAAAGTGTGTTTTTTTTAAATGTATCTTTGGGGAGAAATTTTTTTTGTTTGACTAATTAATAGTATTTTTGAGCAGCAATTACTGCATGATCAAGCTTCTAAAAAGTGTTTCTAAGTGTATTTTTGTCAAAGTGCTTTTCAAATAAGTATTTTTGAAAAGAAATTATTTTTTTTACTTTTCAAAAATTACTTGTGCTTCGCCTCAAAAATACTTTTTTTTTCCTTCTAAAATCTTGGCCAAACACATAACTTTTAAAAAAGCTATTTTTGATTAAAAAAAAATTTGGCCCAAAAAAACTTGACCAAATAGGCTATAAATCGAGAAGAATATGTGGTATGATTCAATGATAATCGTGACTTTAAAGAATCTTTTGTAATCAGGTCAGTTCCAATTATTATTTTTGTAAAGAAATGACATTAGCCTTTTCTTTGAGACTTTTTCGACGAATATATTTTTGTGCCTGAATTCTGAACTTGTTAAATTATTAATTTTTTTTAGTTCATTCCAAAATATCTTTACAAAGCAAGTAGATGCTGGCCATTCACAATCCTAATTACATCAATACTTATAGTCTAAGTATATAGATACTCCGACTAAGTGCCTAACAAGATCAACACAGACTACATTGTAGCCTAAGGATAACAATTCAGTTGATTAAGTGCTCCTTGCCATTTCTGTATTGATCATCCTCTGGTGTGTACATGTATCAATTTCTCTGCAGATGTTATCAACTGTTACTGTCCCTCCATGGAATCTGAGCTTGTTCATGTCCCTCTATATAGTGTAGATCAGCATGCCAAATACACAAGTCACTATTATGTAGATCAACATGCCAAATACAAAAGGTCACTATTGTCCGATGTCCATTTTTTCTTGTAGCACCTTGATTTATCCAATTAACTTCATCTTGCCAATCTCGAATAGGTCTACTGTGGCCCAACCATTTCAGCAATCTTGACCATATTTCCTTGGTTATAATGCATTCAAAGAAAATGTGGTCAAATAAAGCTTACTTACAGAAGACACATTGCTGAGGAGCTTGAATCCCAAACTTCAGAAGCCTGTCAGCTGTAGCCAATCTTCTCTGTAGTGCTAACCACAATATGAATTTGAATCTGGAATGTAGATTTGGTTGCAAAATAATACATTTCCAAGGCACCCGCTATAACTGAGGGAATTGCAGATGCTAGAGATTTTTGATGCTAAATATCGCTTCCTGTTGTAGCTGGCATAGCCTGCTATTGAGATCTCCCTGAATACTTTGAAATTCTCGAATGAATCTTCTTGTCTCAAGAATTTTCCTAACTAACCAAACTGCATTATTAGGTATTGGCATGGTTCCCAATGTGTGGTGCTTTATATAAGGTATGAATCCACCTGATCCATAAGCAATCTTTCTTCTTTTCCACTACCCACAGATGTTTTGCCACAACTGCCTTATTCTAGTAGATCATGTTCATCACATTTAGAACCCCTGCAACTTATGGTAAACATACTTTCTCCCATGCAACTAGTGCCTTTCTAGAGACAGTAAATGTTCATGTCCATAAGAATGACCTACATATAGCCTCCACCATCTTCATCACCTTTTTAGGTAATAGAAAAATTTGTGCCTAGTAGGATTGAATTCCAAATAGAAGTGATTTGATTAACTGTAGTCAACCTGCATATGAGAGTAATTTTTTAGTCCAGAAGTTAATCCTCTGTGTGATCTTCTTTACTAATGGACAACACTGAATGAATGATAGTTTTTTAGATGCCAATGGAACAAGAAGATATCTTAAGGGTAGAGTGCCTTCAGAGTAACCATGTTCTTGTAGGTTGTCCTGTTTCCGGTTGTCTGATTACCAGCTAGGTAAATAGAGCTTTTGTCTGCATTTGCTTGAAGGTCAAAGGCATTAGAAAACTTTAGAAAGGTCTGCTACAGCAATCGGATAGAGTTTATTTCATCCTTGCAAAACATAAGAAGGTCATCTGAAAAGCAAATATGTACCACTTCTAGATTTTTGCATCTAGGGTGAAATTTAAAGTTTTTGTTCTTTGCCAACTGTGCAAACTCCCTCTGTAGATACTCCATGGCCAGGACAAATAGATAGAGAGACATAGGGTCTCCCTACCTGATCCCCTTCCTTTCTTTGAGAGGTGTTATCAATACACCATTTATGGTAAGAGAGTAAGTCACTGTTGTAACGCATTCCATTATCCAACTGATAAATTTTGAGAGAAACCAAGCTCTATCAGCATTCTCTCCAGGAAAAACCAATCCAGAGTATCATATGCTTTCCTCAGATCCATCTTCAGTATACATCTTGGGGAAATTCCTTTCCTGTTATATCCTTTGAATAATTCATGTGTTAATAGGATGTTGTCAGTGATGCTCTTACCTTCAATAAATGCAGGTTGTGAATCACCAATGAGTCCACCAATGACCTTTTTAATTTGAGCAGTAAGAGCCTTGGTGATTATCTTGTACAAGGTTGTGCAATACGCGATGAGTCTGTAATATTTCGCATCGCTTGGGTTTGCACTTTAGAAATTAAAGTCACAGCAGTATAGTTGATTTTTCTATGCATTTTCCCAGTTGTGAAGAATTGCCTAGTGGCATCACAAATATCATTACCAACCTCCTTCCAGTGCTTAGTAAAAAATTCAAAGGAAAATCTGTCCACCCCTAGAGCCTTATCATGGGGCATATCCTTGATAGCATTATAAATTTCCTCATTTGAAACTTCTTTTATCAATTCAATCTTCTGTTGTAAGCTGAGGCAAGGTCCCTGATGTATGACCTCTGATTTGGGAATCTGTGAGTATTGCCTCTATCTCGCATGAGCTTTGTAAAGAAGGAAATGAATTCATTTTCCACTTGTATAGGATCTGTTAGTCTAACCCCACTATTATTGTAGATGGAAGCAATGTAGTTCTTGCTTGTCCTTAGTTTTCACTGAGCATGAAAGTATTTTGAATTTGAGTCACCACATTCTATCCAGCTCGCTCTGAATTTTTGCTTTAATGCTTGTTCTTCTATATTGCTCCATTTATCTGTCTCTACCAGTGCCACCCTCTCTTGATCAATCAGATTTTGGTCCAAATGGTGAATCTTTGGTTCATCTTGAATCATTTCTATTTTATGTCTGGCATGGTTGAGTTGTTGCTTATACGATGCCATGTAAGTGTTTAGCTCTTTTAGGTCTCCCTTCAACTTTTTTAGCTTCATCCAGATCCTATGCATTGGGTCTGCACTTACATCATGCTCCTATACTTTTTTGACTATTCCTTTGAAAAGCTCCATGACTGTACTATATAGCTTAAAAGGTTTAGGGTGTGATCCCCTTTGTTGATTCCTTTGACTACATTGGAATAGTATTGGGGAATGATCAGATACTTCCAGATTTAAGAACTCACCCTCAATGTGGCTATATTGGTGTATCCACTCAAAGTTTCCCAAAGCCTAATCTATCTTGCTATAAACTCTTCTATCTGGTTGTTGTTTGTTACACCAGGTGTAGTACCATCCCAAACTTTTCACATGAGAAAGTTTTAAAACATTAATCATTTCCTAGAGTCCTTGGGTTTCTGCTTGTGTAATTGGTGACCCTATTCTATCATCAGTGTAAAGAACATTATTCAAATCCCCACTCAGTAACCAACTGACCTGTATGTTGCCACCTATCTGAATAAGTTTCCTCTGCAACTGATTTCTCATGTTATTATCATTACTAGCATAGAACACAGTGACCAGTGCCTTGAAATTAGAAATCACCTCTTGTATTTCACAGTGGATGAACTAATCCTCAACCTCTATTACCTGGACATTTATATTATTCTTCCATAACATCCATATTCTGTCATTTGGGTTTGTTGTGTAGTTGCAGCAAGCATTCCAATCCCTGGCCACCTGCTTTAGCTCCGTTCGTGATTCCCGAGTGGGGATCACCTTACTCCTGCGCCTGTAGAGTCTTGTGGCATTTTTCCTTGAAAATCGACGCACGAACAGAAGCATCCATGAGCGAGAACTAGGATTTTAGTAGCCTTCCTTTCCTTTACTCATATTTCCATACATCCTATAAATTCCACCTTGTACTTCCTCAGAAAGAGTCTAGGGCTTATTCAGCCCTCTTATATTCCAAGTACATAAGTTCATGGCTGGGTTAAGCTGGCAGGGCCAACATCCCCTCGTACTTTGTCAGTTTCATTTACCTACAGTATTGCAAATCTGTTGTTAGAGCTGATGTTTGCTGCATAGTATTGCATGCTATAATGCTGGCTCTGACACCATTACTTATCTGTACTGATATCTCTTCAATGATCTTGCTTTATAGCACATTTTTCTATTCAGGAGCAACTTGGTCACATCCTATCCTTCCTTTCTACCTATAGATTGTTCCCCTATAGGTTGTTTCTCCAAGTGTTTCTCATTGATGGACCTGCTTCATTTGCCTTATGCTCCTTTGGCAGCCACTTTAGAGTAGTTTTACTCTGCTTGTTATGGTTCCTTCTTCTTCTCTTTGGTTGTTATTTGAATTCCTCCTCTGCTACATGTTTTTCCTTTAACCAACAATCTTTGGTATCATGTCCAAATCAGATGCAATCACAACAAAATTTTGGCTTCCAATCATAGTCTATCTGTTGGTGTATAACCCCTTTTGGAGTTTGCATTTCGAAACTCTCAGGTTAAGGATGTGAGACATGAGTTTCAACCAATACTCTTACATATGACACCTTCCCCATTTCAGCAGTGACTTTGTCAGTGTATTGAGGTTTTCCTACTACACTTGCCAATTTACTCAAGGCTTCCGTGGACCAATACCTTAGTGGAAGTCCGGGAAACTTAATCCGCGGAGGTATAACACTTACACATTCTGGATTGAAGCAATAAATTGTCAATTTTTCTCTTACCGTCAAAAGCAGTAGTGAGTTTTAACAAGAAACAATAACTAATATAGCACAGTGGTAATTTAAGATAAATAGTATTTTCAAAATAAGTTTAATGTGAAGACCCGGTCGGTCGTCTTGAGAGTATGACCTCGATCCCCCATTTAACTATTTTCCCCGCATTTATTTTCTGCTATTGTGTCTTGCCGGGAGGGTTCATTTTAGTTTTCGGAGTGAATTGAGACACTTAGTCTCTTAATTGAAAGCTTAAGTTGGAAAAGTTGATCGGGCGTCGACTTATGTGTAACGACCTCGGATTTGAATTTTTATAGTTTTGTTAGCTCCGTTAGGTGATTTTGGACTTAGGACCGTGTCCGAAATATGATTTGGAGGTCCGTATTAGAATTAGGCTTGAATTGGCGAAAGTTGAAATTTTGGCAATTTTGGCCGGCAGTGGAAATTTTGATATCGGGTTCGGATTGGATTTCTAGAAGTTAGAGTAGGTTCGTTGTGTCATTTTTGACTTGTGTGTAAAATTTGAGGTCATTCAGACGAGATTTGATATGTTTCGACGTCGTTTGTAGAATTTAGAAATTTCAAAGTTCATTAGACTTGAATCCATGTGAAATTGGTGTTTTGATGTTATTTTGAGTGATCGTAGGTTGTACTAAGTTCGTAGGGTGTTTTATGATTGTTTGGTATGTTTGGTTGAGGTCCCGGGGGCCTCAGGTGAGTTTTGGGTGCTTAACAGAGGAAATATTGGACTTAAGAGAATTCTGAAATTGCTGGTTTCTGGTGTTTTCGCACCTGCGGTAGGGAGTCCGCATGTGCGGAGCCGCACGTGTGGATGGTTAAGCGCATAAGCAAATTTGGAAAGAGTGGTCAGGGGTCGCAAGTGCGAGGTGAGTCCCGCAACTGTGATGCCCGCAGATGCGCTGGAGAGATCGCAGGAGCAGTGGGGAACCGCAGAAGCGGACATAGGTCCGCAGGTGCGACCTCTTGATCGTAGAAGCGGACGATGAGATTTAAGTGAAATTCGCACTTGCGATGGAAATTCTGCAAGTGCAGGACCGCAGATGCGGTTCTGGGATTGCATAACTGAGTTCGGTGGGTAGAAAAGAAAGAGTTTGAGGGTTTGAAATTCATTCTTCATTTTTGGACTTGGGAGCTCGGAAATTGGTGATTCTTTGAGGGATTTTCAGTGAGATATTTGGGGTAACGATTCCTAACTCGATTTTGGTTATATCTAATTAATCTATTGTCGTATTCTTCATTTATTTAAGGAATATGAGTGAGAAAGTTGGGAAAATGTGAAGAAAGTTCCCCAACCGAATTTATGAGTTTTCAGTGGGATTTAGGCATTGGATTTGGATACTTTTGGTACGAGTGAACTCGTGAGTAGATGGTATTCATATTTGGTAACTTTTACCCGATTCCGAGACGTGGGCCCGGGGAGGCCTTTTGAGCGATTTTCCAATTTCTTGCTTTAACTTTGATTCTGTTCGCTAGATTAGCTTCTTGTAGTTATATTATGTTATGTAATTGGTTTTGGCTAGATTTGGGCCATTCGGAATCGGATATTCGTGGAAAGAGCATTAATTCAGATTGATTTGAGCTTGGTTCGAGATAAGTGGCTTGCCTAACCTTGTGTGAGGAAAACTCCCCTTAGGATTTTGTACTGTTGTTGATATATAAGAGTCGTGTACGTACACGGGCTAATTGTTGTAAAACCCAATTTCCATTAAATAATAACCTGTCTTTCCCTCTTATTTGAACTTATTAGCATGTGTAACATCTAGTTAGAGAAAGCATGCCTACTTGCCTTAACTGCTTACCTGGACTATGTGTAGCATGTTTAGTGATTTTACATGGCTTTCCTTAACTTGTACTTAGGTTAAATTGTAAGATTTCATGTCGTGACTATTGAATTTTGTTGTTTGGCTGCATATTTACTTTGAGATTATGTAACGGTATTCCGGGAGATCCCCCTGTACTGCATATTTACTTTGGGATTATGGAACGATATTCCGGGAGATCCCCCTATCTTGCATATTTACTTTGGGACTATGGTATTCCGGGAGATCACCCTGCAGATTTACGTTTGGTACTACGAGACGGTATCTCGGGAGATCCCATGTTGTTTTGATGTGTACTGAGCTGTTGTTTTCTATGTTTCTTCCTTGTTAAATATCAGCCTTATTTACCACGATATATATATATATATAACCCTGACCTGACCTCGTCACTACTCGACTTAGGTTAGGCTTGAATCTTACTGGGTACCATTGTGGTGTACTCACACCCTTTCCTGCATATATTTTTCGTGTCAGATCCAGGTACATCTTACCAGCCTCATCCTAGTACAGTCGCTGCTGCTTACTGGAGACTTCAAGGTACATCTATCGCGCCCGCAAATACTCAGAGTCCCCCTCTATCCCTTTATGTTCATTTTTCCTTCTTTCTATAGAAATGATGTATAGAAAAGTTAAGACTCCTTTTAGTAGCTTGTGACTCGCGGTGTTCTGAGTTTTGGGAATTGTTTTGTACATTTCAGAAGTGACAATTGTATATGCCGAGTGGCATTAAGTTGATTATTAGATAATTTTTACTGTTAGTAGTTAATGTTCATGTTTTGTTTTATTTCCGCAAAGTGTTAGGCGTACCTAGTCGTAGAGACTAGGTGCCATCACGACAACACATGGAAGGGGGAAATTGGGTCGTGACAGGTTGGTATCAGAGTTCTAGGTTCATAGGTATCGTGAGTCACAAGCCAGTTTATTGGGTTTTGTCCTATTGAGCAGTTCATAGAGAGACTTCTCAAGAAGGGACATGATCATGCACTTGTTAATCAAGTAGCAGGCACCGTTGACTGCTTCAGCCCACGAACCAGGTCCTCCATAACCAACTTGTTCAGCAAATAAAAACTCGTATGCCCAGTCGTCTGCGCCATAACTCAACATCATCATCACTGGCACTTAGGAATGTTAGATCACCAACATTCCGTGAATCAAGGTCTACAACGTAGATGCTCTTGAACATTTTGGCTATCAACACCACTTCACTAGTTTTGAGATTGGTGACAGTGGAAGATTTGGGCAAGAACTTCACTTCATTTTCCCTTGTCACAAATTTGAGAAACACTCAACAAGCTATATTTCAAGTCATTCACATGGTACACATTTTCAATTGCATGGAGAGTGTTTTGCCAATTTTTCCAACACCAAGAATATAGCCCTTCTTGCCGTTTTCAAAGGACACACTCCCACCTTAGAAGACCTAGAGTGAAAGAAAATCATCCATTCTTCCAGTCATATGCTTAGAGAAGCCGCTATCCATGTACCATTTTTGACTGCTACCTCTCACTCCAGCCTACACATGAAATCATTGATTAGACTTAGGAACCAAAGCCAGCTTGGGTCCCTTATAATGATAGAACAGGCGGATCAAACTTCTTTACCCATGCAGGCATCACATATTTTCTTTTCAGGGAACCAGATTCCTCAACAATAAGCATCTTTTCAACAAAAAAAAAAATTTCTACAAAGACTGAATTTTAGTTTTACAAGAGTCCTTGTAATGACCTGTTTGACCACAATGAGTACACAACCAATTATCAACCACATTTACATACTTGCTATGGGGAGTATAGGAGGTTTTAGCCTTTTGGAACCCGATTCCTTGCCTTTTTCCACCATTAATCTTGTACATAGACATTATTACACTAGAGGAGCGGGTCCATTTAAGTGACTTATCAAGATCATTTTTAACCCTTTTCAGATCCTCTTGAAGTTGTCTATTCTTTTCAAACTCAACAACAAGAATTGTTTTAACATTCTTAAGCTCAAGTTGAGCTTCACTAGCCACTTCTTTATCCTTAGGGATGTCCATCTATTTTTTAATTTTTTTTTTCAACAAGGTATTTTCTCTAATTACTTCTTTCACATGTTCCTTCAAGTCTACAATGGAAACTACCATATCGTCCCTCTATTGTTCTATGTCACCAATTTCTTCAATTAGAGCATTTTTTTCATTAATGAGGCTATGATAGGCATCAATCAACACATTTTCTAAGGACATCAACTTTTTCTTAGAGTAACTTTTTAAATTTCTTTGAACATCAAGAAAACTTACCTCATATTTCTCCTTGTCCTCGTCATCATCAGATTTAGCCATGAGTGCAAAGATTGACTCATATCCTGAAGATTCATTGTCAACAACCATCATAGATGCATCTCCTTGGTCATCCTCACCTTCAGATTCACTGGAGGAATCTCCCCATTCAGCCAAAACTTGTTTCACCATGATGTCAGCGGCATCTCTCCTTTTGAACTTCCTGTCACGGACCTAGTTCCTCTTAGCCGCCTTACCAGTGTTGGTTTTGTAATGATCCTGCTTATGAAGAGGACATATTTAATGAAGTGTTCAGACTTTCCACACTTATGACATCAATCATTTCCGTTGAAATTCCTGCTGGAACTTCCTTTCTTTGGAATGTCACCATTTTTTCGAATAATCTTTTGGAATCTTCGAGTGAGTCATTGTTGGCAATCTGGAGAACCACGTTCTTCTCTTTCTTGGTCTCTCTTCTTTCAAGATCCTTCTTTTCTCTTCATCTCAAAAGTTCTGAGATTTTCAATAAGCTCGCCAATAGTCACTTTCTGTAGGTCTTTTGTCACGACCCAAAATCCATTAATGGTCGTGATGGCGTCTGACACCACTGTCAGGCAAGATAACACCAAGAAGTTAATTAAAATCTCATTTTAGTATTTTTTTGAAGTCATTTCTTTTCCTTACATTAAACAATAAATAATGAACTTCACCGAGTAAATAATGATGTTTTTAACAAATTTTCAATATTGAATAATCGCATATACATCCCAGAACCCGGTGTCACAAGTGCATGAGAAATTTCTAGGAAATAAAATGTAATATAATAACTATACGGAATACAAGTTGGACAAAAAAGAAAAATAGAATACTCTGAAAGAAAAATGCACAACAACTGTAGTATGAGTACGAAAACAGTGCGTACCCAGTAAGTATCAAGTCTAATCTCGAAGAAGTAGTGACGAGAGGTCGACTCCGACACTTACTATAGCCATCAATAATATAATAAGTCATGGATTTATTAAAACGGCAGTGAACCTCAAGGAAATCATGAAGCAAGTAAGCAATTTTTTTAATAATAAGAGGTTTCCAAATTTATATTTCATCATTTATCAATTTATCTCAGGCCAGGGAGGCAATATCATTATTTATAAAATTCAAGGCAAGCAATACAAGCATGCTCAAATCATGTCGAGGTCGTACAGCCCGATCCAACATAATATTAGATTGTGCACTGCCAGAGTCTCGAGAGGGCGCGAACCATATATGCATCTATTTAATCTACTGAGGCGTTCGGCCCGTTCCACTAAAGATAAACACATTCAAATAGTTAATCAAGAATTCATCAAAGGGCGATTATCCAAGGAAATGGAAATTCCTCTTTTAACAGTCAAAAAAATATTGTTTAGCCTTTTAGAAGTTTATTTCCCAAGTGCGATATTATTTAAGCATTTTAAATTGACAATCAGGTTGCAAATATTACAAGCAAAACATGCTTTTGGGTCCTAGACTACCCGGACTTAAGCATGATAGTAGCTACGCACGGACTCTCGTCACCTCGTGCGTACGTTGCCCCAACAAATAGGAGCACATATTAATTTATTTCACGTAAGGGATTAATTACCTCTTACAAGGTTAGAATGGAGACTTGCCTCGCTCCGAAGTTCCATAACCGGCTTCCAAGCCCTACGGACGACTCAAACCAATGCCCAACGCTCCAAAACTAGTCAATAGTGATGCAAACTCATTAATATATACTCAAATATTCATTATAATCCTTTTTACGAGAATTCCCGACTCCGTTTGAATAATTGATAAATCACCCTCGGGCCAACGTGCCCGGATTCCTAATATTTTCGAAAATAAACTTTTCCCATGACATCACGAATTCAAATATATAATTTATTCTCAATTCCATGTCCAAAATTCGTGGTAAAAATCCAAATACACAAGATTCTAGGTTTTTCCACCAAAAACTCTAATTTCTACTAATTTCCATGTTCAAATCTATATAAACTCATGTATTTAAATCAAAATTGTGAAGAAGTCACTTACACCATTATGATTGATGAAGATGGCACTCCAATGTGCTCTAAGATCGGCTCCATGGGCGAAAATGAAATGAAATAGAGCCAAACCCTCATTTTTTTAAAAGAAGACACTGCCAGCACCGACTTTCGCACCTGCAGTCACTTAGCCACTTCTGTGGTTCGGCAGGTGCGGGCCAGCTATCGCTTCTGCGGTCTATCCCCCAGCTGCCCACTTCCGCTTCTGCGCCTTCTTTTCTGTAGGTGCGGTCTCGCTTCTGCGGCGAGATGACTGCATATGCGATCTCAACACTTCCCCACCAAACCGCACCTGCGCCCCTTTGGCCGCTTCTGCGGCTCCGCACCTGTAGCCAAAACCTCACAGGTGCATTACACCAGATGACAGCAGGCTTAGAAATCTTCATAAGACCGAATTCAATCCATTAATCACCCGGAATCCACTTGAGGCCCCCGGGACCCCGTCCAATCACACCGACCCGTTCCAAAACATAATGCGGACCTGCTCGAGGCTTCAAATCACATCAAACAATGCTAAAACCATGAATCGCACTCAAATTCAAGCTTAATGAACTTTAGAACTTTAAACTTCTACATTCGATGTTGAAACCTATCAAATCACGTCCGATTGACCTCAAATTTTGCACACAAGTCACATTTGACATTAGGGACCTACTCCAACTTTTGGAATCGGAATTTGAACCCGATATCAAAAGGTCCACTTCCGGTCAAACTTCTCAAAAACCTTTAAACTTCTAACTTTCGCCAAACGACTCCAAAATGACTTACGGACCTCCAAATCTACTTCCGGGAGCGCTCCCAATACCAGTATCACCATACGGAGCTATTCTCAGACTCCGGATTCCAAACGGACATCGTTAACATTGAAATGCACTTCAACCCAAATTTACGAAATTCTTCCAAAAATGCTAACTTCCACAATAGGCACCAAAACGCTCCCGGTTCATCCAAATCCCGATCGAACATACGCCCAAGTCCGAAATTGTCATACGAACCTGCCGGAACCTTCAAATCCTGATTCCGGGGCCGTTTACTCTAAAATCCAATCTTAGTTAATTTTTCCAACTTAAAGCTTTCGAAATGAGAATTATCCTTCCAATTCAACTCTGAACTTCCCAAAATTCAATCCCGACCACGCGTACAAGTCATAATACCTGATGTAAAGCTACTCAATGCCTCAAACCGCCGAACGACGCTCTAGAGCTCAATACGACCGGTCATGTCGTTATATTCTCTCCCACTTAAACCTATGTTCGTCCTCGAACGTGTTAAGAACTACTCTGGAGTTGTCTAAAATCATTTTTTAACACTTCGTGCACCTACCCATGCTACCTGGACTCAGTTGAGCACATTAGCTCGAGCAAATATGCAGATTCTCCCTTTTACTTAGCCAAATAGGCCTTAGAGCCCAATTCCAACATTCATAATTCTCTGCCAGGTTTGTTTCCATCATACGAACACCGCATCAATCACCACACGATGTACCAGAACATGACTGCATACTCTTTCAGAATTCACACCATGCACCGCAACATTCACATGACCCTAATAACATTCTATGCTCATAATAGCCGACATTCCCCGAATCTGATGCTCACAATGCGCCTCATGACATATATAATTCTTGTTCCAACTCTTGCAATACCGCCACGACAGAAAAGATGTGTAGAAATTCATAACCAGCTGCAGAGTCAACAATCATTGAATCTCTCCTCTTGACTGAAATCATCACCCCATTATGAACCAAATAATTGTATTTTCTCCTTAATATACTTCATATAATCCGATCACACCGATCCCAGATCCAAGAATCTCGTCTCACCCAGTATAAGCTGCCCAAGCAATAGGCCACCCCAGACACTGCCAAAAATCTCATATAGTGCCGCAATGTGCTAACAAACTACAAACTCGAATGTGATACATAATGAAACGAACCCTGGAAGGGACTACTCAACCCACACAACAAATTAGAAACCGAAAAGGTGTCATGAACTTTCCTAAGAAAATGGGAAACAAAACACACAAACATAGATATAGGGAGTTGTACTCAACATCACACTGTTGCGGCGTGCAACCCGATCCAACAACATACCCGTAGCGTCATGCCACTCGATCCACAAATAAAATTCACATAAGGAGATACTTACCAAGATAAATTTCTCATTACTACAAAAATACCGAATATCGGCCACAAGCGCGCTAAGTGCATAATATCATCCCTGGGGAGACAAACAACGCCATACACCACAAAACTTGAGCATAACTAAGGTGCGATATATGATCTGAATCTCGAGAGCCATCCTGCTCACATAACACCATCGCTACGCGGAACCTCAACACATATGAAATTTATCAAGCCGTTTCACAACTCACACGGCACCATATAATGTTACATGAAATCGCGACAACGAAACAACATCCAACGTATGCATACTCCTACATGAGGAGTGTTATGCTTAAATGAACACATCTGGCCTGATATAGAGCCCATATTCATATTTAAATCCATTCACAGACCTCAAGCCGATTCTGACCTTATCGCACTGGGCTAATAACCTTTCAAGGATCCAGGGTAACCCTATTTCCCATGACGCGTAATAATAGCCGCCAAATCCAGAACAAACATCCTCAGTTCACAACCAAATGAACAGAACGCCCTTCAAGCATAAATTCCCACATCCACGATAGTACCACAACCCCCATACTTGGTTTTCATATTTTATAATTTAGGTGACTACCTGTCATGCTTATACTATCTTCCGTGGGACACGCTCCCCAACCTTCCACACTATACAACGAGTCTGCACATCCATACTACCGGCCTCACCAACACTGTAAAGAAAATTCAAGAATCCGCAATCAGTATGCAAAGCCTCTTCATACCAGACACCGATCTCAGGTGATGCCAAAACAATGCCAGCTGACTCTAACTATCTGAGTCCTTCCTCGCTCATCCGAGCTCGATATTCGTGTCAACACCGAACCTCAACCTTGATCCTCAACTTCCAAATCCTATGCTACTCACTGATCTTAATCATGCCAATGCGCAAGAGCACAAAAATTTCATCATAACTCCGGAACCACTAATAGGGTAGACATTTCATCATATAGAAACCTTTCTCTTAACTCCTTTCAGAAGAATCATTGCAACACGTGACTGAATTCCTACAACTGCAAAAAAATATAATCCTTTAGTAGTGGTCTAAACCACCATAACTCTACCGGGATCCATCTATATGTAACAAGCCATAATACTCAAGCGCCTCCAAATAAAATCAATTTCGGCGGCCGTCAAGCCTCGCACATACCGCCACAAATCACATGCATAACTCAACGCGTTGAAGGAACTGATCATTGCCACCATCATGCCTATTCAACCATTTCTAGCCGATTAGACTTCTTCTAATTCACTTTGGACTTGCATCAGGAATAATAATAGCTCTATTCAAAACATAACGAACCCAAATCCGCACTCATCCTCAGCGACCTTATTTCACGAGACCACGTTGTCTCAAAACACACGAACCATCCCATACCCTCCTTGTGCGCATATTCCCGTCTTCAACTGGTACACCCATTCTGATAATTTCTCCATGCATCCGAAGTCATTTCCCTCATTCCTCCAAATGTTATACTGAAAGTCGAAGATAACATAGAACTCTCCAAGCCCGTTCTTCATAATCCGCTGCAAAAGCTCGATACTCAACCATACTATGGACTCAAAATCCCTAAGCGCCACATTTTAACCTTTGGATCCACTAAAATCGTTATTGAGATTCACCCACTCTGACTTAGTCCCTAATAATAATCAACTCCAAGGCTCTTCTAGCACATGAACACTCTCTCGATGAAGTACTGAGCTGAATCACTTTCCTTGTAAATCACCTCTACACGAAGTGTTGATACCTAATTTTTTCCTCATATTTCTCAAATATATATATATATATATATATATATATATATATATATATATATATATA
>ML346832.1:0-30513 GCA_005239505.1 Nicotiana paniculata | reverse complement strand
ATATATATATATATATATATATATAAAACTGTATTGCACCAATTGGGAGGCTGTTTTGGGCATCCAATAGGCCCCATTTTAATACATTTTTGTATATATTTGTTAATTTGTACAGTGCTTTTGAAATACGAAGTATATATTGTTACTTGTCGATATTCTCTTACGATTTATTTTCTCCTTTTCTGTTGAAACGTAAGTTTCACACTCGCCCAAAATATCTGTTTCCGAAGGATTAAGTTGGACCTATATACGTGGATGATACAGTTTTGATCACTCAAATATTAGTACATTTTTATTCCGATACTTATGATATATAATTCATTAAGTACATTTGCCCTTGAATTAATTTAATTAAATGTGTGTTATTTATCCCCATTACGTGGAAAATTATTGTATTTTGGGTTATTTTTAGAACTATTACAGCGTCAAACATGAAGTAACAATATAAATTTAATATAACAAAGGAGAAGAATTAATTCAAATAGTTGAGGTATAGTATATGCATAATTTATGTACTATATGTGAATAGTTATGTATAATCAATGTATATAATTAAAAAAAAAATAATAATAAATATGACCAACTATTTATGTAAAACTCTCAATAAATTAATGATTTATGAAGATTCACACGTCAAAAGTGCACACTTCAATTGATCGAAGGTTAGATGTCCTCAACCGCGCGAATATCACAAGACCAAAACTTAGAATTTGTTAAAATTTAGGGACTAAAAATGCAAATTTATGTGCTGTTCTTTTTTTTTTGGTTGATAAAATTCTCAAATTTTATAACGAGTAGTTTTTAGCTCTCGAGTACCTCTAAATCAATCATAATAATTTAAGGGGTGACCAGGTTCCACCTTGCTATTTAAATTATATCCAACTTCTTCAAAATACTTCTTTTTAATCGGTGGCAAACTTAAGACAAAAGCTTTTCCGTATTTGTTCTTCAGATTCGTATTCAGTCGAAGTCGAAGTCGAGCTCGACTACAACTTAGTAGATTAGGTTTGGAATGTGGCGAACAAGGACTGAAGATCGACCTTGAATCCCACAAGCTAGAACCCAAGGTCGGAAAGAATATCTTCGAGGAACATTGAGTCCGGTGTTGACCTTAGCCTTGAATGAGCTCGAAGATAACTAACAGAAGACCGAAATATCCGCGTCCGATCGGATATTACGGTGGGAATCTTGGCGCACATCGGCAAGGAACCGACAATCAGCAAATCAAGAAATTTTTACCTTTTATAAAATGAACCTAGAGTAGGACTCCTCTACTATATAAAGGGGATCTAATAATTCATTCAACATATTGTAACACGTATCCAAAAGAAATATACTGTTATTTCTAGTTTGTATTATCTTGTTTATCCTGTTTCGGCATCGATAAAAGCATTTCTGGCTCGAGGGTGGCTAACCTTCCAAGGCTAAGATTGTTCAACTTGTGTGGTTTGGATTTACTTTCTCATTGTTTATTTCAATTTTAATCTGATTTCTCAATTTCTATCAAGCTAGATCACGTATCCTTAAAACCACGTATAAATTCAATTATTATCCGATTTTGAGGGTAAACAGCTTGGCGCCCACCGTGGGGCTAAGGATAATAGTGGTTATTTAATACTATCACGACCCGAAATTTTTGTCGTCGGCACCGTGATGGCACCTAACGTTTTACTTGCTAGGCAAGACAACATTAGAGATTATTAAGCTATTCCTAAACCCTTTCAGTGATTTACAACATTTAAGCTACAATAAGAAAAAGGAAAATGCAGAATTCTATAATAGTTTTAACATTTATACACAACTACCCAGAATCTGGAGTCACAATACACGAACATTCTAAGATTTACTACAAACATTTGTTCGAAAGAAGTACAACTGTTTGAATAAAAGAAAAACAGTAAACAGAAAGGATAGACGGGGACTTCAGGGCATGTGAACACCGACAGGACTACCTTGAGTCTCCGATCAGATGAAGCCAGCAGCTAACTCAGGGTCAACTCGATCCAACACCAAAATCTGCACAGAAAGTGAAGAGTGCAGTATCAGTACAACCGACCCCATGTACTGGTAAGTTCCGAGCCTAACCTCGACGAAGGAGTGACGAGGCTACGGCGGGACACTCACAATAAAACCTGTGTATAGTGAATAATAGTGATGGAAAAGAAAGCAGAATAACGTAAAAACAATAACTTGCAAAGAATAATACAGTATCCAACGTGTCTTATCAGTGTTCAGGTATACCCAATCCTTAAGTGCAGTTCAAAGCTACCATACAACTCACACATTCAAGAAAGAGCATAAACACATAAATTGTTGCGACGCGCAACCCGATCCTACCGTACGTATCACAATCCTCCATTATTTCTTCTTAAGATAACAAATAACAAAATATAGATAAAATATTACGGCGTGCAACCCGATCCCACCATGTCATAATAATCAGAATCACAGTTCACCCTTATTTCACCACATTCCACCCTTATTACACACCTGTTGCGGCGCGCAACCCGATCCCACCGTATAATAATAATTCACCCTTATTCCTCCTCAATATTTCACCCTTATTCCATCTGTTGCGGCGTGTAACCCGATCCTACCATATTCATATCAATTACACAGGAAGTATAAAAGTTTCACAAATTAACACAAGAGCCTTTCTCAATACTTAAACTTCAGAACAAGGCAAATGTAAACCTTATAATCACTAAAACTCTACACAAGTAAAACTACTCAGCGAGACCAATCCAGAATATCACTAAAACACAATTAAGAAAACCTTAGGCAAGTAATAGGGGATAATAAAACTACGATACAACAATTATCTTCAACAAGGAGAAACAATATCTAACATGTAGCAATTAGGCATGGAAATACAAGTAGGCATGTAACAATTAAAGCAGGGAAGGAACAATATAAAGAGAACGAAAAAGAAACAGGCAAAACAGATAAATTGACGGCGCATAAGTATTCTTCACCTCACATATACGTCGCTCACATGATTTTTCGTATATCAGTTAAGGCGAGGATTCCTAATCCCTCAAGTCAAAGTTAGGCACAACACTTACCTCGATCGACATGCCATTCACTGATCAATTACCGCTTTTCCTCTAGATTCCACCTTCAAACCACTCGTATCTAGCCATAATTAACTTAATAACATCAAATATTATTAAAGAAATCAATTATAATGCATAAATTTAGGTTTCCCAAACTTTCCCCCCAAAAGTCAAAAATCGACCTCGGGCCCGCTTGGTCAAAACTCGAAGTTCGGACCAAAACCCATTCACTCCCGAGCCCGAATATGTAATTAGTTTAGTATTCCAACCCCCAATTGAGATCTAAATCCCCAATTTGCAAAAAACTCCAATTCTTCCAAAATCCCTAATTTTCTACCATGAAAGAACAAAGTTTAGGGCTAGAAATTTAATGGGTGATGATAGAAATGGAAGGAGATGAGTTTAAGAGTACAAACCTATGAATTGATGTTGAGTTTTTCCTTCAAAATCGCACCTAGGCGGAGCTCTAATGGAGAGTTTATGAAAAATGGGTAAAATCCCGTTTTTGGAATGTTTTATGGTCTGGGCCTCGGGCCTTCTTCGCGTTTGCGAAGGGCCTGCCGCATTCGCGATGTGCAGCAACCCGATTGTCTTTCACGTTCGCGAGTTCCTCTTCGCGTTCGTGAAGGCTGTCCCGCCGGCCTCCGCGTTCGCGAGCCAATGATCGCGTTCTCGTAGAATAACAACTGACCCCTACCCCAGGTTCCTAAGGCATCGCGTTCGCGTGAAGCTGGCTGCATTTGCAAAGGGTAAGGCCCCCCATTGCTTCGCGTTCGCGACTCAGCTACCGCTTTCACGATTAAGAAAAATCCCCCGACCCAATTTACTCTCCGCGTTCGCGAGAGTACCTTGGCGAACGCGTAGAAGAAAACACCAGATGACAGCTGAAGCCAAAAAATCAGATTTTCTAAGTCTAAAACATCCTGTAGCCTATCCGAAACTCACCCGAGCGCTCGGGGCTCCAAACCAAACATGCACACAAGACTAAAAATATCATACGAACTTGCTCGCGCAACCAAATTGCCAACATAACACCTAAAACTACGAATTTAATACCAAATCGAATGAAATTTTCAAGAAAGCTTTAGAACTTCTATTTTCACAACCGAGCGTCCGAATCAAGCTAGAGACCTCGGAATTCGACTCCGGGCATACGCCTATGTCCCATATTTCAATACGGACCCGCCAAGACCGTTAAAATACGGGTCCGAATCCATTTACACAAAACGTTGGCCGAAGTCAACTAAAATTAACTTTTAAGGCAAAAATTCTTGTTTTCATCAGTTTTTATCATATAATCCTTCCGGCTCAATACCCGGACTGTGCATGCAAGTCGAGAAAAGCTAAAATAAGATATATAAGGGTTCGAAACAAAAAATTTAGTTCTAAAACATGAAATGACCTATCGGGTCATCATATATACAAATCTTCATAAACAGAAAAATGTTAAAACAGAATAATCACGACAAGAATTTTGACTTCTAACGATATTTTCTAATGAATGGATATGAATTCGGTCGTCATAGGTGTATCAATAGCGATCACTTTTTCTTTTTGATCGTTAAAGTTAATAGTTAGTTTGATATTAACAAAGGGATAGTATTTGGTCTCTAAAAATAACAAATCCTGTCGTTAAAAATAAAATAATAAAAAAATAACGCTAATTTTTTCCTCACAATCTGCCCACTCACCTCACTTTCTTCTCTTTTTTGCCCGACCCATAATTTTTCCAGCGCACTTTTCTTTCTATTTTATCATACATTTCACTTACAGAAAATTGGGGAGTTAAACTCTGTAAAGCATCACGTCTTGTGTTCCTCTCTACAATCTTAGGGTTTCATCTTCTTCTTCTCAAGGTAAGTTCCAATCTTGCAGCACTATTGTGAAATTAGACCTTTTCTTATATTCCTAGATTTCTTAATCAACTCAAGAATTTAACTTTGCTTGAATTAAACTACAACCAATTTACTGGAACAATCCCAACCATCACTTTCTAAACATCCTAATTTATCAACAATCTACTAGAACGCAATAAACTCACTGGACAAATTGTAGAATCATTCGGAAAATTCAGATGACAAATCCCAAATCTTTACCTTTCACATAACAGCCTCACTAGCCCAGTACCAAAGTCTTTAGGCAATTTGAAATTTACAACACTTGATTTTTCAAGGAACAAGTTAGGAGGTGATGTTTCTTTCTTGTTTGGGAAGAACAAGAAAATTAGGTTAATTTATTTGTCAAGGAATACATTAGAATTTGATCTTTCGAAAGTGGAGTTCCCGGAGAGTTTAATGTGATTGGGTTTGAACCATAATCGAATACATTAGATTATCTCTTTATAAGTCTCCCTTTACCTTGTGTTTGTATGTGAGTGTTCTTGTGCCTATCTTCCTTATTTCTCATATTTTGTTAGTGGGAAACCATGATTCAGTCTTTTGCTTCTATTTTGGATAAAAAAGTAATTAGTAATGTATTTCTCATTCAGTTTTCTGTAGCACACAACTAATATATTATTGCCGATGATTGGAAACTTCTTCGTTCCAAAACTTCTGTTTTGATTTTGATTTTGGAAAATAAAATGGTCAAAGATAGTTTTTCCTGATTTAACTTCCTGGTTTGTGTTTGTCACTGGTAGAAGCTGGAATTATTTTCCAGCAATTTAGGATCATTCAAATTTGAAGAGTTTATATTTTAGCCCTCCTCATCTGCTAGGATTTCAAATGCGTTTGGACTGGTGACGGTTTGTAGAACATTTCGTCAATCACCTGAACCCCTCATATTTTGCTGTTGTATCTTCGCACCTGTAGGTGTGTTATGCCTAGCAGGAGCTTTCATTCACAGTTGTGCTCTTACTAAGTCCATCTTCATTAGAGGAAGTTGAAACATGTTCATGTCCCTCCTCACATAAACAGTTGCAGCATTCAAAAGAGATGTTTGTGCACCAGCATTGGCCTGAATACCTGCTGATTTTTCAACTGTTTCAGCAGGTGCGCCAATAGGTCGAACTTGCACCCCAATTCTCCTCTCGTGCACATCTTTTACTTTCTGCATATTAGACTTCCCCTGGACAAAAAGTTTTTGCCCAGCATCTGTAGTTGAAGCAGCCTTAGATACCTCTCGATAAACCTTAGGATCATTAGCCGTCATCAAATCCTGAGTTACCTTACCTAGAACTGCATGAACAGGAATTGTAGCAGCCTTAGAAACTGCTGTAGGCAGAAGCTTATTTACACCATTCCTTGCAACATTAGCCTCCAATTTTGAACCAACAACATCTGGTTCAATTCCGATTTGCTTTCTACAGTGTGAGGAGATGACGTTCTTATTTGAATTAGTGATTTCGGCCTTCCGCAAATAGGCTACTAGTTAATTAATACTCAATTCTATATGTATGTTGTCCCATATGGCTTTTTACTGTTTTTCTTTTACAGATGTTAGAAATGCTTTTGCTTTAGGTCCACTCCTTTAGAAGATAAAGAAAGTCTTTACTTAGTATTTTTTTTTGTAATGAATTTTTTTAGATTTGGTCGAGAAAGTTCATATACTAGGTTTTATATATATATATATATATATATAAAACCTAGNTTTTTTTTTTTTTTTTTTTTTTTAATTTTTTTTCACCTCGACACAACGTTGCTATATTGATCTTTTTTAAGTTGTAGCGTTTGAAGCTTTGGATCCTTATAACTAATTTCTTTATTTAGTTGGTTTATTTTGCCAAGGATCTATCAGAAACAACTTCTTATGGGATTACATTGGGTATGTTGTTGTTGTATGAATATTCAAGAATGCATTTTTTACTTACTTATGTTTTATTTTTCTCCATGCACCCGTGAATAAAACTTCACTAGATCAAATATTGGTGAGTGGTGTAACTATAAAAATTATTCTTCCTTATGGGTGTGATTGCCTTTAGATTCCTCTCTTCTATTAGATAACACTAATACTTTCGTTATAGCTATATATTGACTATAGATTTTAGATAGTTTTGATGTTGCTATATTTACACTTACGAAGGTTCTCTGTATTGTCTAGTTATAATCTTTTGCTAAGAGGTAGTGGATATAGAATTTTCTCTGTTACAAGTTGTAGAGATGGAGTTACCATTGTACCAAGATTCAAAAATTTCTAAGCTTTCTACTTTAGTAAAGTTGCTTCATATTAAAAGTATGGTAATTGGAGTAATGCCTCATTTACAATGTGATTGAAGTTCTTGAAGGAAGATTTATTACCGGATGAATCAAACTTGCCAGATTCATATTACGAAGCAAAGAAGGTAATTCGACATCTAGAGCTTTCTTATAAGAAGATTGATGCATGTAAGAATGATTGTATGTTATACTTGAACGATGATAAGTCTCTTGAGTCTTGCAAAGTTTGTGGTGCATCTAGATGGAAGGAGGGTAAACGTAGTGGGGAAACCTAATTTAAAAGTGCAAAAAAGATACCATACAAGATTTTACGTTATTTTTCTCTAAATTCAAGACTTCAAAGATTATTTATGTTCTCGACAATTTCTTCTCTGATGAGGTGGCATCATGACAAAATAGTTGATGAAGGAACAATGAGGCACCCATCTCATTCAATAGCGTGGGAAACATTTGATGAACTTCATCAATCTTTTGCATCTGAGCATCGTAATGTTCGACTTGGACTTGCTAGCGATGGTTTTCAACCATTTGGAAATTCCAAAACTCCATATAGCATTTGGCCTGTGGAACTTATTTGTTATAATTTACCACCTATGTCCTCGAAAATTTCTTCTCTGATGAGGTGGCATCATGACAAAAGAGTTGATGAAGGAACAATGAGGCACCCAGCTGATTCAATAGCGTGGGAAACATTTGATGAACTTCATCAATCTTTTGCATCTGAGCCTTGTAATGTTCGACTTAGACTTGCTAGCGATGGTTTTCAACCGTTTGGAAATTCTAAAACTCTATATAGCATTTGGCATGTGGTACTTATTCCTTATAATTTATTTTGTCGATAATTATTCCTGGTCCTGAGAGTCATGGAGATGCTATTGATGTTTATCTCCAGCATTCGAAGAGGAATTAAAGGAATTATGGGAATCTGGAGTGGAGACCTTTGATGCGTCAACTTAAAAAAACTTTATGTTACATGCATCTTTATTATGGACCATTAATGCTTTTCCAACATATGCAAATTTTTCTGGATGGACCACAAAGGGAAAACTAGCATGCCAATGTTGCAATAAAGAAACTCACTCAATTAGGTTATAAAATTGTAAAAACCAGTGCTATATGGGACATAGACGCTTTCTTCCTCTTAATCACAAATGGAGGAATGATAAAACGTCATTTGATGGCACTAAAGAGGAAAGATTACCACCAAAACAGTTGTCTGGTGATGATATACTTGATCAAGTGGCTGATTTAGATGGTTACAACTAACGAATGATCCAAATAAGAAGATTAAAATATCACATGAGAGTAGGGGTGATAAACCGAATAAGAAGAGTATTTTATTTTATCTCCGATATTGGAAAACTCTTTTATTGCGGCATAACCTAGATGTAATGTACATTGAGAAAAATATATGTAATAATATTTTGGGGACAATCTTAAACATCAAAGGAAAAACCAAAGACACCATAAATACTCGGTTGGGTTTGCAAGCAATGAACATTAGGAAATAATTGCATCTAATAAATTGAGGATAAATATGACTTACCAACAACACTACACGTTATCTCCTGAAGAGAAGCACAAGTTTTTAAGTTTCTTGAAGAACTTAAAGGTCCCAGATGGATTTTTAACAAATATTTCCCAGTGTATCAACCTTAAAGATCGCAAAATTTCAGGTTTAAAAAGTCATGATTTCCATGTTCTTCTATAACATTTACTCCCACTTGCTCTACGGTGTATGCTATGCAAATCTGTGTGTGAACTGCTTATTGAGTTGTCTTTATTTTTTAACGTGCTTGGATCGAAATATTTAAGTGTGGATGAAATAGAGCAGATAGATGCCCAAATCCCAATAACTGAATGCAAGCTAGAAAAAGTCTCCCCTCTTACATTTTTTGACGTCATGGAGCACTTGCCAATTCATTTAGCTAATGAAGCTAAGATTGTTAGACCTTCTCAATGTCGATGGATGTATCTAATGGAGCGATATATATACTTTATGAAATTATTTATTCGTGCTAGGGCTTGCACAGAAGGTTCTATTGCAGAGGGTTATTTAGAAACTGAATGTATGACCTTATGTTCAAGGTGTATACATACAATGGAAACAAAGTTTAATCGCCTTGAACGAAATTATGATGATTGTATTATAGAATCTGATGGAGGTTTAACAATTTTTGTCAACCCGGAAGAGCTTAAAGAGGTGGAAAACCACACAAACTTGATTCAAATGAACTGGAGCATGCACATTTTTATATTTTAAAGAATTGTGATGAAATTCAACCATTTCTCGAGTAAGTAATGACTTTTTTCAATAATTTACTTTTATATACTTCTCTATTTTTTTTCATTAAAGTGACATGTTGTTATACTTTAATTATTTGTAGAGAGTTTTCTCTAACTCCAGTTGATACCTCTTAAGAAAATTTTGATAGGCAATTCATTAGTTGGTTAAAAGAAAAGGTGAGGTGCTAGTTAACATTAATATTTTTCAAACCATGTATATAAATATTATTTGCTAAATTATGTTCTTGATCTTGATCGGTTGCAGGATTACACAAATGCAATGATAGTAAGCAAATGACATATTTGCTCTCATTGTCACGTGGTCCTACGACATACGTGACAAGTCATCATGGCTACCTTATTAATAGATATAGGTTTCACATGCAATAATATGATAAAGGTTTGAGAACTCAGAACTGCGGGGTAGTTGTAGTTGGAGAGACAAGTGAAGCAAAAAAGAATATTGATTACTATGGAGAACTAACAGATATTCTAGAATTACAATTTATTGGTGGAGTAAGAATAGTTTTATTTCGATGTACGTGGTTTGATGTGTATGACCAAGAAAAGGGAGTTAAAATAGATGAATATGATTTTATAAGTGTTAACCGCCAATGATTTTTGAAAACAACCGAGCCTTTTGTATTAGCGAATCAAGCATCACAAGTTTTTTACATTGACGATCTTTCAAATAAAGGTTTGCATGTTGTACGAAAGGTTCAACCTCGTGATACTTTTGAGGTTCTGCAAGAAAATATTGACGATTTAGAGGAGTTAGATAATTCTTCAAAATTGAAAAGGAAAAGAACTCATGAAGGTTTGGATATTTATCAACTCCTTAATTTTATTAGGCAACTCACTTGTGATAATGGAAGTTTCGTACTTGATTCCATTTAATTTACAAGTATAGAAAAGGTTTCTAAAACTATACTAGTGAATTTTCTCTTAACTGATTATATGTTCTTATATAATGAATCTTACTTGCTAAATATTTTCTTTTCTCCGGGTTTCTATGCGTCATATTTCTGTAAATTTTCCTTATTACTGTTGTCTATGGCCATCTAACTTCCTAGCTTCTTTCAAAGACCTTCATATCTTCATATATGATAAAACTGACATGATAGATATTTGTTACTCAATTTTTCTGTGGTAGATTGGCATGAATCCATCAAAATATCAGAAGTCTAATATGGAATCAAGTTCGAAGACTGTTAAAAATGTGTACGTTCCACCTAGTACCTTAGCAAGGGGCGAGGGTAAAACTTCAGAGCATTGTATTCTGTAAGAGTAAAATCTGAACAACGAGGTATTATTGGCAAAAGTAAAGATTTTAATGTATTAGATTTTGATATGAATAAGCTAACTCATAATAATACTCTTGCACCTCCAGGTTTTAATCAAATATTCAAAGGTGATATTTGTAACGACCCGGCCAGTCGCTCTGAGAGTTTAGCCCCGTTTCCCCTATTTCTACTTCATTATATGTGGTTCAACTTCATTTATGTGTGCTGAGTCGGTTGGTTCGGGTTCAGAGTGATCATGGTGAGAAATGAGACACTTAGTCTCTTAACTTGGTTCAATAGTGGAAAAGTCAATCGAAAGTTGACTTATTGGTAAACGACCTCGGAATGCAGATTTTATGGCTTGGATAGCTTTGTCAGGTGATTTGGGACTTAGGAGTGTATTCGAAATGAAGTTTTGATGTCCGGAGTAGAATTAGGCTTGAATTGGCGAAAGTTAGTTTTTGGCGATTTTCGGTCGGCAGAGGAAAATAGGCTATCGGGGTCGGAAGAGATTTCGGAAGTTGGAGCAGGCTCATAATGTCATTTTGAATATGTGTGCAAAATTTCAGGTCAATCGGATGTGTTTCGAATGGTTTCGGCGTCATTGGTGAAATTTAGAAGTTTCAAAGTTCATAGGCTTGAATTTGATGTAATTTTGGTATTTTTGTGTTGTTTTTGGTGTTTCGAAGGCTCGACTAAGTTTTAACGATGTTATGGGGTGTGTTGGTAGGATTGGTTGAGGTCCCAGGGGCCTCAGGTATGTTTCAGGTGGTTAATGGAGTGTGTTTGGCCTTAAAAGGACTGTTGTGGCTGTTGTATTTTCTTGGTCTGGTTTCCTTGTATGCGATCGCAATGGTGAGGCTACGATCGCATAGGTTTGTTGGTAAGGCAAAAAAACTTGTGTTATGCGATCGCAATGTATGGTCCGCGATTGCATAGTGGGAGGAGGCAAAACAGTGCAGTCGTGTGAGGCTTATTGCGATCGCACAGTGTGGGCGCGTGTGACAGTGAGGTAATGGAATTGCTCTATGCAATCGCATAGAGATGGTCGCGATCGCATTGCTATGAGGAGTTGTCTTACGCGATCGCATAGGTGTTTCTGCGATCGCATAGGGTTATTTTGGTTGGGCAGCATTTTGTTCTTCGCGATCGCGTGCCTTTTTCCGCGATCGCGCAGTGTAAAAGTCTGGGCAGACAACTTAAGTTCTAATTTCGGGAGTTCTTGGCTATAACTCTTTTTGCCATTTGAGAGCTCGGGGGAAGGTTATTTTGGTCGATATTTTCAGTGGGATTCTTGTGGCAAGTGTTCCTCAATCATTTTTGGTTTAATTTCATGAATTTGTCTTGATTTTCACCATGCAATTTGAGGAATTAAGTAGAGAATTTGGGAAAAATGGGAAGAAAGATTTGAAAATTTCTTTTGGCAATTTTAGTGGGCAATTGTGGTCCGATTTTGATGTTCTTGGTATGTACGGACTCGTGGGAGGATAAGGGTTCTTTTTATGTAATTTTTATCAGATTCCGAGACGTGGGCCCGGGGCTCAGATTTGGCCGAATTTTGAGATTTTTGTATAAATTGATAGTTTTCGATTGGGTTGTGTTCCTTTAGCATATATTGATGATGATAAATTGGTTTTGGTTAGATTTGGAGCAATCAGGAGCCAGTTTGAGGGGCGAGAGCATCGCGAATTAGTGTTGTGGCCCGGTGGAGGTAAGTAATGGCTATAAATCTTGTCCTGAGGGTATGAAACCCCAGACTTCATATTTCTCACTATTTTTAGAATGGCGCACATATCGGATGAAGAGTATGTGGTACGCACTGATTTTTGGATTGGACTTGGTCCTATCCGCGGCAACTATTGAGTTGCGTATTTTACTCTAAATCATATGTTAAATTGTGTTCTAAAGACTATTGCTATATTTGGGCTATAAGCTGTGTTTGGGGCCTCGTGCCGACTTGTTTAGACCCCTTGGGGGCTTTTTACCGCTATTTCCTCACTGTTGATTTATGATTTACACTCAGTCATATTGTGCTTATTATTTTCGAAACTCAGCCTTGTTGGCACTATTTTAAGATATAAAAATGATGTTTTGGG
Source organism: Nicotiana paniculata (assembly GCA_005239505.1). NCBI lineage: Eukaryota > Viridiplantae > Streptophyta > Magnoliopsida > Solanales > Solanaceae > Nicotiana > Nicotiana paniculata. The sequence continues at coordinate 17,638 of ML346832.1, read as the reverse complement.
TCGAGTACCCTGTTTTTACTGATACGCTTGAGGGGCTTTTGAGAGGTTCTGACTGAGTGAGGCTGAGGGACTGATTTGTGAGGATATGGTACGCCACGAGGTAGCTTGATATTAGCGCTTGGGCTGAAGGATCCCCTCCGAAGTCTGTACACACCCCAGTGAGCGCATGTACCTACTGAGTGCGAGTGTCGAGTGCCGAGTGACGGGTGATTGGGAGGCACGAGTGACTGTGAGGTATTCCCGAGGGGCTGATTATGAGTGACTGTGAGGCATGCCCGAGGGGCTGATTATGATACATGTTTTTCCCGAGGGGCTACTTATGATTTTACCACTTTCACTCTGAACTTATGAAATATGTTTTGCCCGAGGGGCCTTTTTATGATTTTCAACATTTTTACACTAAACTTCTTGAAAGTTATGTTGAAACTATTGGTAAGTATATTTCCAAATGATTTTTACTGAAAGCGACTTTTAAGCGTGATGATTTAACGTATAAATTGTTGGAAAGAAAGGCTATGCTTATTGTGAATTGATGAATTGATTTATTTTATGTGTTTCTTGCTGCTCAGACCTGATTTATTTTCATTACTACTGAGTTGGTGTACTCACATTACTCCGTACACCTTGTGTGAAAATCCAGGTGTTAGGGCAGAGTGAGCTGTGTATCTGTTCCAGAGATTTCTCTGAGGTTTGCGAGGTAGCTGCATGCGTCCGCAGTCCTGCTCTCTCTCCTGCTTACTATTATAAAATTTATTTTCTTTTGAGTTTTATATTTTATGTAGATGCTCATGACCAGTGACTGCAGGATCTCGGGGGTTGTATTTAATATTCGGTATAACTTTAACTATTTTAAAAATGTTTAAAAGAAACCTTTACGGGTTATCAGTTAGTAAAGATGTAAATGGAAGCTTATTACGATTTGAGTGTAGTTTTGGCTAGCCTAGTTTCACAACTGGCGCCATCACGAATGGCTTAGATTTGGGGTCGTGACAAGTTGGTATCAGAGCGCTAGGTTACATAGGACTCACCGGTCATGAGCAGGTTTAGTAGAGTCTTGCGGATCGGTACGGAGACGTCTGTACTTATCTTCGAGAGGCTGCAGAACCCTTAGGAAATCTCACATTCTTGAATCCTTATCGTGCGAATCCATTTCATTCAGCCAAGAGCGTAACTCTTGAATTCCTTCCATGTATTCAAACATGCACGAGAGCACTTTGTACCAGCTGTGCATCGACGGCTTATGACTTCCATGGATGAGATGTGATTTTGGCATGTTGGTAATGGGCCAGTCTGGAGAACTTGAGGCCAGATCCGTTCTGTGGCTTGAGTGCTGAGATTTCGGTGTGTGGGCACATGTATTTGGGGACTTATATGTCCGTTGATGTTCGTATTGGCGGGACTTTGTGACTGGATGCCTATGTGGTGAGTGTGATTTGATGGTTAGATGTGTTCAGACTTTGATTTGTGACAAAAGGGTTTCTAGAAATGTGGCAAGATTTATTGAGTGTTTGATTTCTGTCTCGGTTGGGTATATGGCCTTGAGTTGTGAGTATATTAGAAGACCTCTCATGTTGTCTAGTTGTGGAGTGAAGCGGATCCTTCTATCATGTTATGAGTTCCTGATAATGTCCTTTAGGCTGATTATTGGCCCAGTAGCGTTCATCTATCTGATTAGCGGTGTATTCCAGCCGTATTAGCACTCCTTGTTATTGTATTCATTGATGGCGTCCTGGCATATTCGCGTAGCCAAGAGTAGCATACTCAATATTTGAGGATGGCAGTATAAGGATTCAGGGAGGAAAGGCTCTACGCAAAGTTATCTGAGTGTGAATCTTCGCTCAGTTCTATAGCATTCTTGGGACACGTGGTGTCCAGTTAGGGTATCCATGTGGTCAGACGTGTGTCGGTAGAGCTTCTAGAAGTTCAAGATTTCTTTGACCATCGCTCTAGTGTTAGATCTGCCATCGGCTTCAGGTTCTTACCGCGTATTGTGATGCCTCGAGGGTAGGCGTTGTTTGTGTTCAGATGCAGAAAGGTGTAGTGATTGCGTGATAGTTATGGTCTTCAAAAGTGTATAGAGAGATATCATTTGAGGCTAAGTGGGCAGGGGTATCTCCTGCCGGTTGTCCTGGGGTGTGTGATCCTTATGATGTTATGTAGTAAGTTCTCTTCTACCAGTAAATGATATATGTTGTAATTGGAGTTTAGATCGCTTGTGGAAGTTGGCAGGGCTGTTACAATGGTGAACGCGATATTTGCAGATGACTTGAGCTGTTAGACGGGTGGTGTTATTATGGGCATTGTGAGTTATTGTTTGTGTCGATTGTTGGCTTTGAGCCAAGTGGGGGAGTCAATTAATGATAAGTTGATTGCACAATTATGTGTGGTATTGGTTTCTATTCGAGGTATATTGGTGGGTTAGTTATGACCTGCAGATGTGGGGTCTGGGAATGACACGAGTAATGGAAATTTCTTCAATATAGGTTGTAATGTACTTTATTGGGTAATTGGGTTCTATTGAATGATTTAGTGGAAATTGTAAAAGGTGTAGTGTGTGCAGTGTATGAATTTGCTGTGGATTCAAGTGAGTGGATTACTTTCCTAGTATGTTAGTGTGCAAATGGGTCAGGTCGATTCTGCATAATTGGTCCGTGTGATTGAGATTTACGTTTGAGGGTGTCAAGACTTGTGGCATTTCTACATCATCATGGATTCTACATATCAGTATCAGGAAGGTGAAGGTAATGACTTTAGATTCGCAGGAAGTCTCTTCAGGGTAAGTATTTTGAATGTGGTACTTTTGGGGATATTTGAGAGAGTATTTGGCGGCTTATGAGCCTTAGACGGTACAGTTTTATGCTTGGGACTCGTGTGGCGAGTCTGGGTTGAGAATTGTGGTATTACGACAAGGAGAAATATCAATTTGAAGGTGAGTCAGCAGAAACTTTGGGTGTTCATGAGGTAATGAGTTTTTACAGGTGTTTCTTAGCAATGCTCTTGGATTTTTGGTGGCCTGCGTAGCTTGGTTGAGTTAGAAGGATTTCGGATAGTTCCTGATGGTTTCTACCGTGGTTAAGGGTGCATATTTTCTTCTGGCGTGAGGTGCGGGTGACGTATAGTGAATTTGCTTCTAAATGGGATCATGGAAGTTCTTGGCTAGTTGGGTGCGTAGTTGCTTGTGGCTCGGAAGGGATCATGAAGTTCCCATAATTGATCTGGGATGGCATGGCGTATGCGGTATGTGGGTAGAGTTGAGATTTGCATATGTGAGGTCGCGGTTCAGTTCTGGAAGGAAGGTCAAAACAAATTTCTTAGACAACATTGGCAGTTTCAGATGACTTGGTAGATGATATCACTATTGGGTGGCTGATCAGGGTATACATTTTAGAAAGGTCATGTGTGGAGTTAAGGGTACTTCAGTGGTACTTCGACGCTCTCTTGTTGGATTCGACTGCTGATATTCCAGGTTGCTTGGTAACACGGAAGAATCATAGGGGTATCCCTCGTGGAATGATTGAGTATTTGGGATGTGTCATGTATTCGAGCGGTGGAGTTGAGATCAGATATATTAATCCGCACGCTTCATGGACTTCGAGACTGAGAGTTCTCATAAACAGGTTATTTTGAATTAGTGAACTGTGAAGATGCGAGCAGAGCTAGTCGGATGTTAGTATGTACCATGATTCCATCATTGTGAACTTTTCAGAAAGTTATCTATCTGTTGTGGGTGACCAGAGTTAAATTAGGTTTATTGGTAGGCTAACATGGGTGTGTGTTCTGCACCGGGTCGGAATTGTTGCTCCAAATTTCTATTATTGAGGAATGTACGATTCGATTGTGATTGAGTTTATTCATGTTCTGGAGTGATCTATGAGTTACCCTTCGGTGTTTCCAGGAGTGGTGATTATTGGTTATATGCACATATGGTGCGATTCTAATTGGGCTTTATAGCTAGATTTCAGTAAGGTAAGTAATTGGGTATTGGGAGGTTGAGACGCGTTGGTTATGTACCTTCTGATTTGTGTGGTATGGTATCGTCCGGTTTCCTCGTGGTTATGGCAATGCACTTTGAGTACTTGATATCGAATTTCGAATGGTTATTGATTTTGGGCAAGGTGTCTTGAATTATTTCAAGTGGACTACCGTTTGGATGAGATCGAGTACTGTAGCAGAGTTATGTAGGGGTATGACCTTTGGTATTGGATTCGTGTGTTTTGATTTTTACGATGTGTGCTAGGATTTTAGCATGATGTTGTGATGGTAATTGTTAATGGCAGGATAGTCCTCCTGTGTGAATCTCTTATATAATTTGATTACATTGGGATATTGCTATTAAGTGCACAAGTTGCACAAGTTTTGGCTTCGAATTGTATCGATGTGTCATGTCATCAGAGTGGTCGTGATGGATGAGAAGAGGTCATTGGACTTAGAATGAATATTTCAGAATTTTCTACAGCAAAGTTGGAAGGATAAATATCGGGAGTCGGCTTAGAAATCTGCTATAATTCCTGTTTGGGAAGGGGGAGCTTCATGTCTGACTGATCGGACGAATGGTTGTTAGTTTCTACGTGTTTCTTTCATCATCGACAGTATATGAAAGTGTTAGAGCGAGGCTTTTCTGGATAAGAGGTTATGTACCGACATTGGGTTGTTCTGAACAACTGTTGTGATTAGGAGTTATCGCTCTAAGTGTTTGAGTCATGCGGTGTATTATGTGATTTCATTTGGGGTGCGTATATGGCTTGATTCAGCATGTTCAGTCTTGTTCAGTTTATAGTTAGGGAATTTTGATCTTGTATATTATTTCAGAAGTGGGAATTCGGTTCTAAGGTTTATGGGTTAGGATTGGATTTCAAAATTTCAATGGTGTTGTGCTATTGGACCTATATGGGATAGGGTGACGTGGGATGACCTCCAGGTATGTTCATGGTAGGCTATGTGGTAGTTTGATGGTGTTGGAGAACAACTCTTGGCCCATTCGAGGACGAACGTATGTTTAAGTGGGGGAGGATGTAACGACCCGGCCGGTCGTTCCGAGAGTTTAGCCCCGTTTCCCCCGTTTCTACTTCATTATATGTGGTTCAGCTTCATTTATGTGTGTTGGGTCGGTTGGTTCGGGTTCGGAGTGATCGTGGCGAGAAATGAGACACTTAGTCTCTTAACTTGGTTCAATAGTGGAAAAATCAACCGGAAGTTGACTTATTGGTAAACAACCTCGGAACATGGATTTTATGGCTCAGATAGCTTATTTAGGTGATTTGGGGCTTAGGAGTGTGTTCGGAATGAAGTTTTGATGTCCGGAGTAGAATTAGGCTTGAATTGGAGAAAGTTAGTTTTTGGTGATTTCCGGTCGGCAGTGGAAAATAGGCTATCGGGGTCGGAATGAGATTCCGGAAGTTGGAGCAGGTTCGTAATGTCATTTTGAATATGTGTGCAAAATTTCAGGTCGATCGGATATGTTTTGGTTGGTTTCGGCGTCATTGGCGAAATTTAGAAGTTTCAAAGTTCATAGGCTTGAATTTGATGTAATTTTGGTGTTTTCGTGTTGTTTTTAGTGTTTTGAAGGCTCGACTAAATTTGAATGATGTTATAGGGTGTGTTGGTAGGATTGGTTGAGGTCCCGGGGGCCTCGGGTGTGTTTCGGGTGGTTAACGGAGTTGTGTTTGGCCTTAAAAGGACTGTTGTTGCTGGTGTATTTTCTTGGTCTGCTTTCCTTGTATGCGATCGCAATGGTGAGGCTGCGATCGCATAGGTTTGTTGGTGAGGCGGCAAAAATTGTGTTATGCGATCGCAATGTATGGTCCGTGATCTCATAGTGGGAGGAGGCAAAACAGTGCGGTCGCGTAAGGCTTATTGCGATCACACAATGTGGGCGCGTGTGGTAGTGAGGTGATGGAATTGCTCTATGCGATCGCATAGAGATGGTCGCGAACGCATTGCTGTGAGGAGTTGTCTTACGCGATCGCATAAGTGTTTCTGCGATCGCATAGGGTTTGTTTGGTTGGCAGCATTTTGTTCTTCGTGATCGTGTGCCTTTTTCCGCGATCGCACAGTGTAATAGTCTAGGTAGACAGTTTAAGTTCTAATTTCGGGGGTTCTTGGCCATAACTCTTTTTGCCATTTGAGAGCTCGGGGGAAGGAGATTTTGGTCGATATTTTCAGTGGGATTCTTGTGGTAAGTGTTCTTCAATCTTTTTTAGTTTAATTTCATGAATTTGTCTTGATTTTCACCATGCAATTTGAGGTATTAAGAAGAGAATTTGGGAAAAATGGGAGGAAAGATTTGGAAGTTTCTTTTGGCAATTTTAGTGAGCAATTGTGGTCCGATTTTGATGGTCTTGGTATGTACGGACTCGTGGGAGGATAAGGGTTCTTGTGATGTAATTTTTATCGGATTTCGAGACGTGGGCCCGGGGCTCGGGTTTGGCCAAATTTCGAGATTTTTGTATAAATTGATAGTTTTCGATTGGGTTGTGTTTGTTTAGCATATATTGATTTATGATAAACTGGTTTTGGTTAGATTCAGAGAAATCGGGAGTTGAGGGGCAAGAGCATCGCGAAATAGTGTTGTGGCCCGGTAGAGGTAAGTAATGGCTATAAATCTTGTCCTGAGGGTATGAAACCCCGGACTTCATATTTCTCACTGTTTTTAGAATGATGCACATATCAGATGACGAGTATGTGGCGCACACTGATTTTTGGATTGGACTTGGTCCTCTCCGCGGCAACTATTGAGTTGCGTATTTTAATCTAAATCATATGGTAAATTGTGTTCTAAAGACTATTGCTATATTTGGGCTATAAGCCGTGTTTGGGTCCTCGTGCCGACTTGTTTAGACTCCTTTGAGGCTTTTTACTGATATTTCCTCACTGTTGATTTATGATTTACACTCAGTCATATTGTGCCTACTGTTTTCGAAACTTAGCCTTGTTGGCACTATTTTAAGATATAAAAATGATGTTTTGGGTCGAGTACCGTATTTTTACTGATACGCACGTGGGGCTTTTGAGAGGTTCTGACTGAGTGAGGTCGAGGGCTTGATTTGTGAGGATATGATACTCCACGAGGTGGCTTGATATTAGCGCTTGGGCTGAAGGAGGCCCTCCGGAGTCTGTACACACCCCCATTGAGCGCAGGTACCTACTGAGTACGAGTGCCGAGTGCCGAGTGACGAGTGATTGGGAGGCAGTAGTGACTGTGAGGTATGCCCGAGGGGCTGATTATGAGTGACTGTGAGGCATGCCCGAGGGGATGATTATGAAACATGTTTTTGCCCGAGGGGCTACTTATGATTTTACCACTTTCACTCTGAACTTATGAATATGTTTTGCCCGAGGGGCCTTTTTATGCTTTTCAACATTTTTACACTAAACTTCTTGAAAGTTATGTTGAAACTATTGGCAAGTATATTTCCAAATGATTTTTTACTGAAATCGGCTTTTAAGCTTGATGATTTAACGTATACATTGTTGGAAAGAAAGGTTGTGCTTATTGTGAATTGATGAATTGTTCTTTTTTATGTGTTTCTTGCTGCTCAGACCTGATTTATTTTCATTACTACTGAGTTGGTGTACCCATATTACTCCCTGCACCTTGTGTGCAGATCCAGATGTTAGGGCATGGTGAGCTGTGTATCTGTTCCAGAGATTTCTCGGAGGTTTGCGAGGTAGCTGCGTGCATCCGCAGTCCTGCTCTCTCTCCTGGTTACTATTATAGAATTTATTTTCTTTTGAGTTGTATATTTTATGTAGATGCTCATGACTAGTGACTCCGGGATCTCGGGGGTTGTATTTAATATTCTGTATAGCTTTCACTGTTTTAAAAATGTTTAAAAGAAACCTTTAAGGGTTATCAGTTAGTAAAGATGTAAATGGAAGCTTATTACGATTTGAGTGTAGTTTGGCCAGCCTAGTTCCACGATAGGCGCTATCACGACTTGCTTAGATTTGGGGTCGTGACAATATTCCCCTTCCTCATGAAGAAGAAGAGTTGCGGGGCACTCAGAAAGTGAATATGTATTTTATTATCTTAAGCTGTAAGATATTTTTGTAGTTATTGTATAATAACTGTTTTTATGTTTGACTTAAATTGGAATTTGTAGGGCTATGTGAATCTGAAAAGATAAAAAAGTGAGAGGAATGAATAGGTGTAAAAATGTTACAAGACTCAAAGTTAGAGAAAATGTTGTACCTCCTAGTTTTGATCAAATATTGGAAGGTGATACTCTATTTCCTAATGAAGAAGAAGAGATGCAAGACACTCAGAGAAGTGAAATAAGTATTTTATTATCTCAAGCTATAAGATTTTTTTGTAGTTATTGTACAAGAACTATTTTTATATTTGACTTAATTGGACTTTGCAGGGTTATGTGAATCTGAAAAGGTAAAAAAAGTGAGAGGAATGAATTGGTATAAAAATGTTATAGGACACAAAGTTAGAGAAAATGTCGTGCCTCATGATTTTGATCAAGTATTGGAAGGTGACTCTCTTTTCTCATGAAGAAGAAGAGATGCAGGGCACTTAGAGAAGTGAAATAAATATTTTATTATCTCAAGCTATAAGATTTTTTTATAGTTATTGTACAATAAATATTTTTTATATTTGACTTACATTGAAATTTGCAGGGCTATGTGAATCTGAAAAAGTAAAAAAAGTGAGACGAACAAATAGATATAAAAATGTTGCAGGACTCAAAGTTGGAGAAAATGTTGTGCCTCCTAATTTTGATCAAATATTGAAAGGTGATGCTCCTCTTCCTCGTGAAGAAGAAGAGATGTGGGGCACTTAGAGAAGTGAAATATGTATTTTATTATCTCAAGTTATAAGATTTTTTGTTATTATTGTACAAGAACTATTTTTATATTTGACTTAGCTTGAAATTTACAGGGCTATGTGAATCTGAAAAGGTAAAGAAAGTGAGAGGGACGAATAGGTATAAAAATATTGCAGGACTCAAAGTAAGAGAAAATTTTGTACCTCCTGGTTTTGATCAAATATTGGAAGGTGATGCTCCCCTCCCTCATGATGAAGAAGAGATGCACGACACTCAGAGAAGTGAAATAAGTATTTTACTATCTCAAGCTATGAGATTTATTTGTTATTATTGTACAATAACTATTTCTATATTTGACTTAAATTGGATTTGCAGGGCCATGTGAATCTGAAAAGATAAAAAAGCGATAGGAACAAATAGGTGTAAAATGCTGCAGGACTCAAAGTTGGAGAAAAGTTGCGAGTCACTTTCTACTACAATAGGGTTGTTGGACAAAAGCATGCCTCATTACAAGACACTTAGGTATATTGGTTTGTGATTATAATCTGGGACATTGCGGGTACACTCATGGGCAGACATCGAAGAATATAAGGTACAACACATGTAAGAAGCTGTTACGGTAAAGATTTAAAGCATTACTTTCTTGATTTGCCTTCTCCATATCGTTTTTCACAAATAAAAGAAAATACATGTGAGCTTACATCATTACATTTAATGGTTGGTTAATTGCATAACTTATCCGATATCATTTGATTCTATTGACTTTGTATACTCATTTATGGTTTGTTGTTCGAAAAGAAGTCACATTTGTTCAGAAAGATAAAAGTAAGTTGGATGTCCTACCGGTGGAAGCCAACAATGTGTGCACCTTTTTTTTTTTGATCGAGTAAAGGTAGGAATTCAAGTGCAAGTCATAACTTATAGTTTATCTATTTTTGGTGGCTTTTGGTGATTCATAGTCCTTTCTTCATCCTCCCAAAAAACTAAGAAACTTAGGTTTCTATCTCTTCTAATGTGTTTTTCCCTTTGGTTGTCCACATTGCACTTCTTTGTTAAAGTTGTTTCACAACTAGTTTGACATGCATTAGTATATTGGCCATATGTGTTATGGGGTGTTTTCCCCTTTGGTTGTCCACAGTTCACTTTCTTGTTAAAGTTATTTCACAACTAGTTTGATATGAATTAGTATATTTTTCAGATGTGCTCTGGGGTGTTTCTTTCTAGATTGAATGATTGCACATCATGGAAGCCACACTCTGAGAAGCTATTGAATTGATAAATTCTTGGTAGTACATAATTTGAACTTCAATTCAGAGTGCATCAAAATACACAGACTACCTTAGCATTAAATTACCCGGCGGAATAACTTTTCAGGCTCTAATTGCTAAAATTGGCTATAAGTCTTATCTAGGACCTCTGCCTATGCTTTTCATTTTGTTCGGATGAATCTCTGCTATATGAATCTACATCTATCTGAATGCATTTGATAGATGAAGCATTGGTATCCATTTAGAAAATCACCAAATACTCTCGTATGAATTTTCTAGTAAACTCTTTGTGTTCTTTCCCAGGTTGAATCATATTATGGTTGGAAAGTATCCACTACATATTGTATTATAGGATCTATGGTTTTTATTGGTCTTGTTTATGGGAGAACTGATTAGCCCACACATGACTAATGTGAAACCTGATAAGTTAATAAAAGTTTGGCTATACATGGTGTCACGACTCGTAATTTCCACCGCTGGGACCGTAATGACGCCTAACATTTCACTTGTTAGGCAAGCCAATGTTAGAGATCATTAAGCCAATTTTTTTATACAATTCAGTAAATTAGGTCAAATAAGCTAAAACGAAATAAAATAAGTGCAGAATAATATAACTGCCATAATATCTGCTACATTTAAGATTTAGAGTCACAACTCACGAACTTCTAGGATTTACTACAAGTAGAGTCTGAAAGAAATACAACTTTTTGAATGAAAGAAAGAGTAAAAATAGGGGAAAGGTATATGGGGACTTCAAGGTTTGTGGACGCCAACAGATCTACCTTGAGTCTCCAATGAACCAGTCTGAGCTGCTACACCTCTCGATCAGCTGGGACCAATGCCAAAATTTGCACAAAAAGTGCAGTGTGTAGTATGAGTACAACCAACCCCATGTACTCTGTAAGTGCCGAGCCTAACCTCGATGAATTAGTGACGAGGCTAAGGCGGGTCACTCACACTACAACCGATACACAATATATATAATAAAGATAGAAAAGGGAATATAGAATGAAATAAAGCAGTAAATTGCAAATAATAACTACAACTCTAGGAAATAAGCCAGCAACGTTCTGAATTTACCAATCTTTAAGTGCAAAAGAAAATATCTTAAAACTAACACAGCTCAGGGAAATATAAATACATAGGTTATTGCGGCGTGCAACCTGATCCCACCGTATCACAATATCAGAATCATAATTCACCCTTATTCCACCAAAACAGTCCACCCTTATTCACCTGTTGTGGTGTGCAACCCAATCCCACCGTACAATATATATTCACCCTTATTCCACCACTTTATTCCACCCTTATCTCACCTGTTGCGGCGCGCAACCCGATCTCGCCATATCAATACCAAGCACTCAAAGTGCACAGTAAAATTCACAATTCAAATCACAGGAAGCCTTTACAATCATAAATACCAACTGAACCAAATAGAAAACCTTGCACAACATGAGGATCTACATAAGTAATTCTACATAGTGAGACCAATCTAGATGTTTACAACTAGAAGATGCAACTAATCCAACTTGAGCTAATAGAAAGAAATCATGAATATATGAAAAATATCTAATATCATAAATAGGAGAAGACATTGATTAACAGGTAGCAGTTAGTCATGGAAACACATTTAGAGCAGATAACAAGTTAGACAGGGAAAGAGATAATTAAAGAAAGCGGAAAATAGTGAAAACAGGTAATTCGGCGGCGCATAAGAACTCGTCACCTCGCATATACGCTGCTCAAATGAAATTCACATAACACATAGTCCGAGGGTTCCTAATTTTCTCAAGTCAATGTTAGACATAACACTTACCTCGCTCCAAAGGCCACTCAATGCTTAATCACAACTTTTTCTCTTGAATCCGCCTCCAAACCACTCGTATCTAACCATAATTTACTCAATAATATCAAATATTTCTAAAGGAATAAATTACAATGCATAAATTTAGATTTTCCAAAACTTCCCCCCCAAAAGTCAAAAATCAACCCCAGGACTGCTTGATCGAAACCAGAGGTTCAGACCAAAATCCAGTTACCCATTCATCCCCGAGCCTTATTATGTAATTAGTTTCGGAATCCGACCTCATACTAAGGTCTAAATCCCAAATTTACAAAAATTCCTAATTCTACCCAAACCCTTAATTTCCACCATGAAAATCCTAGGTTTTAAGTTGAAAACTTATGAAATGCATTGGGTAATTGAAAGAAAGTAGTTAGAATTACTTCCCAACAAATTCGAGAAAATCTCTTGGGAAAATCACCTCTAGGTTGTCTATTTTTTGAAATTTTTAAAGAATGGAAAAATCCTGTAATGGTTCTGTTTTTATAACTGGGCGTCAGGTATTCATCGCGTTTGCGTGAATATTGACGCATTCGCGAAGAGAAATGTCTCAGTGGATTACGTGATCGTGAGAGGTTACACGCGTTCGCGAAGGTTTAGCCCTCCTAATCTTTGCGTTCGCGAGACAAGACCCGCGTTCGTGTAGTGTAACCTCAAGTCCCCCGCCCAGCCTAGCTAACGCTATGCATTCACGTGTGACGGGTCGTGTTCGCGTAAAGCAAACCCCTCAATGCTCCCCGTTTGCGTAGTATAAAATCCGCCAGCTATCCCCTGCGCGATCGCGAGAGTGTCTTCGCGATCGCGAAGCACAACGCACCAAATGATAGCTGAAGCACAAAAAAACTAGATTTCTAAGTCCAAAACCATCCGTAGCCTATCCGAAATTCACCCGAGCCCTCGGGGCTCCAAACCAATTATGCACACAAGTCTAAAAACCTCATACGAACTCGCTCGCACGATCAAAACACCAACACAATGCTTAGAACTACGAATCAGACACCAAATCAAAGGAAATTTTCATGAAAACTTTAAGACTTCTATTTTCAAACATCCGAACACATCAAATCAACTTCTTTTCTTACCAAATTTGACAGACAAGTCATAAATATCATAGTGGACTTGTACCGGGCTCCAGAACCAAAATATGGACCCGGTATCAACAAAACCAAACATCAGTTAATTCTTAAAAATCATAAAACTTTCAAACTTCCAATTTTCAACAAAAATCAATAACTCGAGCTAGGGACCTTCGAATTTGATTCTGGACATACGCTGTTGATACCCAATTTTTCCCAAAATATTTTTTAAAATTGCATATGTACCTTCAAAATCATGCATTAACAATGATTGGTATTTTTCCATAATTTTCCTATATTTTGTCTAATTTATCTAGCATTTTATTTCCAATAAATAATTACAAAATCGCATCACAAATGCTTTCAAAGGAATTTCTTGATTTAATTCATTGTTTATGGTCCTAATAAGATCAAATTATTTCATAATTAGCCAAATTGACATCTTTTGTCTTATTTCCATGCATAAGATTCATTTTTATAAATAGTAATTACCTTATAAAATTATTTTAATTAAACTATCTGGGTATTTAACAAATAGCCCATGCCTATTTCAATTTTAGCCTAAATTGATTAATCACTCCCTATTAAACCATTCCAAACCTGATTAAATCAAGCCCAAATACCCCAAGCCCAATTCCTAAATCTACCCGGACCCAATTCCCACTTAATCTGGACCGTTGATCATTTCGGATCAACGGACTAAATGCATCCTTTCCTAATTTAACCTAAGAGACTACCCTCCAACACCTATCATTTCCCTCACACACCTGCCGTCACTCCTCTATTCTCTCTCAAAAACTCTCAACCAAACCCTAGCTCTCAAGCGCCGTCACCGGCATAAACTCCACCTTGTGATGTTTCTGTGCATTCTCCGGCCAGTCCTGGCCTTCTACGCTCCGTGGATCTTTGATTTTATGAATCCTTGAAAGGATTTCAAAGGATTCCGACCGGCTTTGGTTTGTGTCTATGTTCACTGGCCTGTCTCAGGCCACTTTTCGTTTGTAAGTTTGAATCTCGCCTTGTTTCATTACAACTCTATGGTTTCTAAACCTATATTCTCATCTATGGCATGTTTTCTAAAAACCTAGAATATTATTTTTCGATCCTCTCCAGATCTGTAAAGATCTGAGATGAATCAAACATTATTACATGATTTCTTTGGAAAAACTTCTGGTTTTAAGTGGTTATTCTGATTTCCCTAAAACTAGGGTTCATTACGAGCTGCTTTCAAATGTTCTTCTGACTTCTAAGTGTTTAAATCGATTCTCCCTCATCTTTATGACTGATTTGTGCCCTTAAAACTAGTTTATCTTGTGCGATGCTCTGACTTTTTCTAACTTTGCTTCGATTCTGGGTACTTTCTATGTTACTTTGCTCTATTTCTTGGACTTAGATGCTTTTATTTTGTCGAATCCATTACTCTGTGATTTTTTCCCTAATTAATCTCTATTGGGGTTCGCATCCGTTTTCCAGCTAATTTCTATATTTGTGAAGTTTTACTTAGCCTATTTTCTATTTAGGGGAGTTGATACCCTCTTCCAGAAATCAGTATTACTTTGAAACTTGGGCTGATTGATTTGTTCTGTTAGAGATTTGTATGCCTAATTCTTGCTTGTTTCCTTGTTTACTATCTTAATTAGTCATCCCTGCCTTATTTGATTGCCCGTATATTTGTGGATCCTTACTGATCCCTTTACATGATTCTTTCCTTAATTAGACCTCTGATTATTCTGTTCTGAACTCCCTTATTTGGTTTGAACTTCTTGCCTTAATTAACCCCTGTATTACCGTTTGGCTAATTGCCCTTAATTGAAGGAGTCTATTCTGAACTCCTTCACGTGATTAAATCCTATGATTGCCTGATTGATTGATTTCTATATCTCTTACCTTATTTCTGTTTTACTCCTAAACTACTATATATGCACTCCTATTCTTACATCTCATACAAACAATCCACCCAACACACACAAACACACTAGTTCAAACTCTATCTGTCACACTCAAGGCTTTCTACTCTCTTTCTGTGTTACTTACTATTATTCTAAGTTAGCCGGCTGCAAGCCAAGGCTAACTATTGTGCTCTCATGTCCCTTCAGTTTTGTGGTTATTGTCTTTTTACTGGTATGTTCTGATTTTCAATTCAAGTTCCAAAACTAATATGTTTCTTTAACTGTTCAGTTTATCATGTTCCTAATATGTTTCTATCTATTGGTTTTCCTGTTCAACATGTAATTGACCTCCTTGCATCATTGCTTCATCTAGTATGCTAGTTATGTCTTACCTCTTTAGGGTTAGCATGTTCTTATAAACCTGTAGTCTGTCTCAATGTAACTCTACTCTATTTTGATGCTTGTGTACTGGTTGCCTAGTTCTGGTATGCACCTATTGATTTGTTACCCTAAGTTGTCTTGATGCTATGCTCAATAATGTTTAGTATGAAATCCTATACTATACTATCTCCCAACCCTATGATCCCCTAGAGCACTTTTGATTATGTGACTTTGTTTTAATTAGCACTCCTGAATCTATGTCTTACTATTTGCACTAATTGCCAAGGACGCCTGTCTTTTATGTGTTCACTATACCTGCTCTACTTGTCCCCAATCCCCAGTTATCCATGTGTGAAGGTTTGTTCTCTGAGTATTGTTGAACTTGTTTAACTGACCTACTGTTTGTTTCAATTACACAACTGTTTTCAAAAGCTGTTTTACTAAACAATTCTCCTATTTTTTAAAACTACTTCAACTGGGTCTCTTTTTCAAAATACTGCTTTCCTGTTGAACCTTTTCAAAACTATGTCAAGCACTCTCACTCTACTCTTAGGTCTTTTAGTTCTGCCCCTCCAGTGTATGACTGCCTTGCGATTCCTGTGAGATCCCTTTGAACTCTGATGCACTGGGCTGGCACTTCCACACTGCACTTACTCAATTATGATTGTGAAATCTGGGTGTGAGCACTTCTCGGGATCCCTTGAGGTCCTTAGGGAACTCTAACACACCCGGATATGAGAAAGACTATGAAACATTTGGGCATTTGAGGTTTTGAGAATCTGGGCCTGTTTTCAGGCTCCCTATAGTGTAACTTCTTATTTTTCTTTATCTATTTATGTAATTCATTCACATTGGTTTGTAATAATTGTTGTAAACAAATATTGGGGATTGATAGTGAAAAGGGGAGGGTAGCCATGTCAGTTGTCAATGTCAATGGGGTAGAAACCATGCCTTAGGCTTACATTTCTATGTGCGCATTAGAATCCATGTTTAGGACCAATACATTCTAAGCATGTCATGCATTAGATATCATGTTCTTAGGTTTACTGTTTCAGCATCTCATTTGACATTAATTTCAACACCTAGAAATCCTGCTTCTAGGCTAAATAACAACATTAACATGAAAACTGTTGCTACTGCATATTCTGAAATCATGCTGTAACTTTCTGTGCATCTAGAAATCATGCTTTTTAAAGAATTTTTCATATAAATCATTCTGCATCTTATAATGTTCATACTAGATACCCTGTTTTAGGATCTCACTAAGTCACACCTAGCTAAACTACTGATGCATGAAAAAAGGAACATAAGACAATCTCACATATGATTATCCTGTGTTAGTAAAACTGGTAATAACCCCTGTGTCTTTGCAACACTTAGAACATCATGCTTTAGGTAGAAAAACTTCTAAGCTGTTTTAAATAATTCTGGTAACTATTGTGCATTCCCCCCACGCCTAGGCAAGCCTTAGGTAACCAACCTTTATAAAACTGGAAAACTGTTGCTTTTGTGTTTACTACTTAATGGTTAACATGCTTAAAATCAGTAGGCAAATTGATTAGGGCCCCTGCTTCTGGGTTTATAAAATTGAAACTGCACATCTTCTATGTTTTGATATTCACTTAGACATCATGTTTTAGGATCCTGTTTAATAATACTGCCCTTGTTTGTGTTTTGAGTCGTGCTGATTACATGCATTATCTGTGGAGGTAAATCTGAGCCTCTTAATTGCTCTTTCCTTCCTTTATTTCCTAAAGTCCTATTTGTTCTTTTCTGTTGCCTAGTATTTTCTCCTTTTAAACCTTAGGGATCTGTCTAGAACTGCCTATAGGTAGAGGTCCTAATCTCCTCCAGGACCATTAAGAAGGGACGGGTAACAGCACGCATAGAGGTCGTTAAATAAACTCGCTTAATAACCACTAAGGGGTGGGAAAGGGTAGACATGGATATGATGACCTGTGCGCTAATGCAATGTGTAGACCCTCATTAAAGAGTTATTACCGGGTATTGCATGGATATGATCCTATAGGATAAACAACCTAGGACCCCCTATGTTTAGCACATATGTGTGCTTAGACTGCGAATCTTCTCAAAAACCTTTATTTGTTTACCTATGTGCTTTTATTGCTTATGTGCTACATGTTTTAAAATTCACAAAGTTTGTTTGGCCGGGAACCACAAATGTTGTCTTCGAGGGGTGCCTAACACCTTCTCCTTGAAGTAATTTCAATCCCTTATCCTATCTCTGGTTATCCAATCTGTGTTTGCAAATGACCCTTAGTAGGTGACCTAACACACCTTAATTCGTTAGGTGGCGACTCTTCAATTTCTTACCCCTTTCCCAAAATGAAACGAGTTGTCCCAATAATGTCGAATACCCTGACTGATCCGAAAGGGGAGGGAGAAG
>ML346831.1:0-39377 GCA_005239505.1 Nicotiana paniculata | reverse complement strand
GGAAATAAGCAAAAGAAAACTCCATGGTGCTGCCGAGGATCGTCAGGAGAAGCAGCTCACCGTTAAGTAGGGTCCAACTAAGATCAGGATCGAGCTTCGGTCTGATAACCAGATGCACCAGCCTCAGAACCTGTACAATTAAGTACCGAAGTGCAGCATGAATACATAAAACAAATATGTACCCAGTGAGTATCCCGCCTAACCTCGAAGAGGTAGTGACGAGAGGTAGACGTGATACTTACTAGGGTCAACATTTCTAAATAACATGATTTAACAGGAACTAGGCATGCATAACAATCATAGAAATCACAAAGATATAAATTATCAAGTATAGTTGTATTTACCTTTGCATGTCAAATTTCACTAGCACATAATGTACTAAATTCCCTTATTAACATGAACCAGTTTATAAAATTACAACAAATTCCCAGTAAATCATACAACACATAATAGGCCAGAAGCGTATGGCCGAAATGTCGCGCAAATAAATGTGCACTGCCGAGGGTCGAACGACTCGAACCATAGATGCATCTATTACCCCGCTCGTGAATCGAACATGCGACATGGTTGACATAATAGTAGGGCTATTCCGCTCATGAATCATACATGTGACGCGGTGCCGTATACATACATAAAATTATCAATTTTTAAGGAATTAACAAAGATTATTCTTTAAGGCAAGAACTTAAGCAATATATCATGGAACACAACTTCCTAATATTCTCATGCCAAATCAAGGATAATAAGCAACTCAAAATACGTTTAGGAATACATGTAAGGCACATATAAGCATGCTCGTGAGTCCTAGAACTACCCAACATAACATAGTAGTAGCTACACACGGACTCTCATCACTTCGTGTGTGCGTAGCCTCCGCAAATTAGGACATACAATTATTTATAATCACCTATGGGGAAAATACCCTCTTACAAGGTTAGAAAGGAGACTCACCTCGTGATGAATCTACTCCCCGGACCAAGAACGCGCCCGAAACTTCGAACTCTACACCCGAGGACTCGAAACTAGCCAAATGTTATACAAATTCATAAATTTATGCTCAAAGTATGGAAATCCTCCTACTACTAAGTCAAATTCGCCATTCTTAAAGAAATCCTAAAATCCAACCCCGGGCCCGCATGCTCGAATTCCAAAAATTTTCGAAGAAAACACTCACCCATAGACTAAGGATCATTAATACATGATTTTTACTTGATTTCATAGCTAATTCACGAGAAATTTTCTAAATTCTCGAAGGCCCTAGGTTACTACCCAATTTCCCAAATTTTCACTAATTAAGTAGTTAAATTCCACTAAGAATGCATACATTAACTAACTCTAGGATAGAATCTACTTACCTTTCAGTGGTTGAGTCGTTGAGCCCTTTCCCAAGATCTCAAGGTGTTCTAATGGAGGAAGAAGTGAAGAAATAATGAAGAATCCCGTATTTAAGAAACACACTATCTGACAGTGTTTCCGCACCTTCGGTCTCGCACCTGCGAGCAAAGGCTTGCATATGCGGAAATGGACGAGGAAGCCTGGGGCCCGCACCTGCGGAGTGGAGACCGCACCTGTGGCTCCGCTCCTGCGAAACTTTGTCCGCACCTTCGAGAAATGGCCTGCTCGCTGGGGGTCGCACCTGTGAGGCTGGGACCGCTCCTGCAGTCCCACACCTGCGACTGGGCAACCGCACCTGCGGTCAACACTAGAACAGGTGCACCAACAACTATTTCAGCTGGTTTTTGGCCTCGTGTGGTGTCCGGGAGGCACCTGGTCCCACTCGAGCCCCCGTCAAAATATACCAACAAGTCCCAAATCATAACACAGACTTGCTCGAGCCTTCGGAACACCCAAAACAACGCTAAAACTCAAAATCACACCTCAAAACCCCTAGAACCAAACTTAGGAACTTTAAGTTTTCTTGACTTCGCTAACAACGCGCCGAACCAACTTATACTACTCGGAATGACACCAAATTTTGCGGGCAAGTCATAAATGATATAACGGAACTATTCTCGATCTTGGAATTCCGTTCGGACCTCGATAACACAAAAACATGTTCCAAACCACAATAGGAACTTAAGGAACTTCTTATTTCAATATTGGGTGCCAAAATGCTCCCGAATCATCAGAAACCCATTTCGAACATATGCCCAGGTCCGAAATCATCATACAAAGCTATCGGAACCGATGAAACTCGATTCTGAGGTCGTTTACTCAAAATGTTTACCGAAGTCAAACTTGGCCTTAAAGGCCAACCATAAGGAACCAGGTGTTTCTATAACACTCTAAACACTTCCAAATCTCGGACCACCTACCCCCACAATGTCATAAATCACAATAAGCCGCTATTGGAAGTTTCATTTAGGGAACGAGGTCCGATAACGCAAAACGACCGGTCGGGTCGTTACATTCTCCACCTCTTAATTCGTCCTCGAATGGGTCTAGAATCATACCTGAAATGCTGAATAAGTGTGGATATCTGCTCCACATGTCCTCCTCGAACTCCCAAGTTGCCTCCTTAACTGGTTGGCCCTTCCACTGGACCTTTACGGTAGAAACTCTCTTGGACCTCAACTAGCGGTCCTGTCTATCAATAATAGCAACTGGCTCCTCCTCGTAGCCCAACCTCTCATCCAACTGAATAGTGATGAAATCAACCACGTGAGAGATGTCGGCGTGGTTCCTCCGGAGCATGGATACATGAAAAACTGGATGAACTCCTGATAAACTGGGAGGTAAGGCCAACTCATCAGCAACCTCCCCAACTCGCCTCAACACCTCGAAGGGACCTATAAAACTCGGGCTTAGGTTGACCTTCTTCCAAAACCTCATAATACCCTTCATAGGCGAGACTTTCAACATGACCCTATCTCCCTCCATAAATGATACATCACGCGCCCTCTGATCCACGTAACTCTTCTGTCTGGACTGTGCTGTGAGGAGCCTCTCCTGAATCAACTTCGCTTTCTCCAAAGCATCCATCACCAGGTCGGTGCCATATATCTTAGCCTCGCCAGGCTCAAACCACCCGATAGGAGAACGACATCGGCGAACATACAAAGCCTCAAATGGTGCCATCTCAATGCTGGACTGATAACTATTATTGTAAGCAAACTCGGCCAAAGGCAAGAACTGGTCCTACTGACCTCTGAAGTCAATCACACATGCCCTGAGCATGTCCTTTAATATCTGAACTGTACGCTCCGACTGACCATCAGTCTGAGGGTGAAATGCGGTGCTGAGATCTATCTAGGTACCCATCTCACTATGCAATGCTCTCCAGAAGTGCGAGGTGAACTAAGGACCTCGATCTAATATAATGGACACCGGCACACCATGCAACCGGACTATATCCTGAATTTAAATCTGGGCCAACCTCTCAGAAGTATAAGTAGTAGCTACTGGAATGAAATGCGCCGATTTGGTCAATCTGTCCACAATGACCCAAACCGCGTCAACCTTCTTCAAGGTCCGAGGGAACCTAACCACGAAGTCCATAATGATGCGCTCTCATTTCCACTCAGGAATGGGCATCTGCTGAAGTAGACCTCCTGGCCGCTGGTGCTCATACTTAACCTGCTGGCAATTAAGACACCTAGCCACATACTCCACAATGTCCTTCTTCATTCGCCTCCACCAATAATGCTTCTTCAAATCACGATACATCTTCGTAGCACCAGGATGAACAAACTACTAAGAAATGTGTGCCTCTTCTAGAATCCTCTCCCTCAGGTCATCAACCTTGGGAACACATAAGCGGCCCTGAGGTCTCAGAACACCATCCTTGCCAATAATAACCTCCTTGTCCCTACCCTAAACCACTGTCTCTCGTAGCTCAGCCAAACACGGATCATCATACTGCCGAGCCTTAATCTCCCCAATAACGAAGACTGAGCAACCACATGTGCAAGAACTTGATGGTGCTCTGAAAGGTCTAATCTCACCAGGCGATTGGCCAAGGACTAAATGTCCAAGGCTATAGGTCTCTCCTCAGCTGCAATATAAGCCAAGCTACCCATACTCTCTGCCTTCCTGCTCAAAGCATCTGTTACCACACTTGCCTTGCCCCGAGGATAAAGAATGGTGGTATCATAATCCTTCAACAACTCAAACCATCTGCGCTGCCTCAAATGAAGATCCTTCTACTTGAACAAGTGTTGCAAGCTACGGTGGTCTGTATAAACCTCATAAGACACTCCATACAAGTAGTGCCTCCAAATCTTAAGAGCATGAACAATCTCCGCCAACTCCAAATCGTGCACATGATAATTATTCTCATGAACCTTTAGCTAGCGTGAAGCATAAGCAATAAGTCTCCCCTCCTGCATAAATACACACCCCAAGACAACTCGTGAAGCGTCGCAATATAGTGTATACATCCCAGAATCAGAAGGCAATGCTAGAACTGGTATTGAGGTCAATGCTGTCTTGAGCTTCTGAAAGCTCGCCTCACACTCGTCATACCATCAAAATGGGGCATTCTTCTGAGTCAATATGGTCAACAAAGATGCAATAGAAGAGAACCCCTCCACAAATCGGCGATAATAGCCTGCTAGGCCCAAAAAGATCCCGATCTCTGTATCTGAAGTAGGACGCGACCAACTCTGAACTGCCTCGATCTTCTGAGGATCAACCTTGATACCCTTCCCGTATACCACATGCCCCAAGAATGCCACGGAATCCAACTAGAACTCACACTTGGAGAACTTAGCATATAGCTTATGTCCTCACAAAGTCTGGAGTACAACTCTCAAATGCTGATCGTGCTCCCCCAGGCTACGTGAGTAAATCAAAATGTCATCAATGAAGACAATGAAAAAGGAATAATATACGACCTGGACACCCTATTCATCAAGTCCATGAATGCTGCTGGGGCATTAGTCAAGCCAAAGGACATCACCAGGAACTCATAATGGCTATATCTCGTGCGGAAAGCAGTCTTCGGAACATCTGAAGCCCGAATCCTCAATTGGTGATACCCCGATCTCAAATAAATCTTAGAAAACACATGAGCACCCTGCAACTAGTCAAACAAATCATTGATACGCGGCAAAGGATACTTGTTCTTAATGGTAACCTTGTTCAACTGGCGGTAAACAATACACATCCACATGGACCAATCCCTTTTCTTCACGAATAGAAAGCACCCCACGACGATACACTCGGTCTGATGAACCCCTTAGATAACAACTCCTCAAGTTGCTCCTTCAACTCCTTCAACTCTTTCGGAGCCATACGGTATAGAGGAATGGATATAGGCTGGGTGCCTGGAGCTAAATCAATGCATAAATCAATATCACGATCCGGAGGCATGCCTGGAACGTCCGAAGGAAATACATGAGCAAAATCTCGAACAACTAGCACTGAATCAATCATCGGAGACTCGGCGGTGGTGTCCCGTACATAGGCGAGGTAGGCCAGACAACCCTTCTCGACCATGTGTCGAGCCTTCATGAATGAAATAACCCGGCTTGCTTCACTAACTGAGGAACCTCTCCACTCTAGCCTAGGTGACTCTAGCATGGCTAAAGTAACTGTCTTGGCATGGCAATCTAGCACGACATGATAAGGAGATAGCCAATCCATGCCTAAGATAATCTCAAAATCAACCATGTCGAGCAATAAGAGATCCGCTCGAGTCTTGAACCCACAATACGAAATCACACAGGACCGACAAATCCGGTCTACAACCACAAAATCTCCCACGGGAGTGGACACATAAATAAGAGAACCCAAGGACTCACTAATGACACACAGAAAATGAGCAAATAAGACCGAAACATAGGAATAAGTGGATCCTGGATCAAATAACACCGATGCCTCTCTACTACATACTGTAATAATACTTGTGATCTCGGTGTCTGAGGCCACTGCATCTGATCTGGCCGGGATAGCATATAATCTAGCTGGAGCACCGAAAAACTGACCTCTGCTGGAATGAATAGGGGCCGGCAGAGCTCCCCCTGCCTGGCCTCCACCTTTGGGATGACCTCTACCAGTCTGCCCTCCACCTCTGCGTGGACGAACCGCCAGTGCTAAAAGTGTAGGCTGATAGCTCTGCTGAACGGCCTTGCCCCGAAGCTTGGGACAAGTCCTGCTCATATGGCCTGGATCCCCACACTCATAACATCTAGCTGGTGGCATGGCCTGCTGCCCTAAAGAAGGACCCTGGACAGCTAGGGGACGGTGAGAACTCTCCGGTATGGCACTGAAGTAAGGACTAGAAGACCCCTGATGACCGGAATACCCGCCTGAGGAACCCGGAATGGCTAGTGGCTGGTAGTAACTCTATGGCATGGCGCTGAAATAGGGCATCACTGGAACACCACGGGGAGGTGGTGTAGGAGCTGAATATCGAGGCCTACTAGGCTGGCCTCTACCAAACCGACCTCTACCCCTGGCTGGGGCACCTCTGAAATCTCCTAAAAATCCAGCTCTCTTATCCTGCTGACCCTGCTCTCTACCTCTCGAACGATAATCATCAATCTGACGAGCTATCTCGACCACAAGCTGATAGGGAGTCCCCATCTCCACCTCTTGGGCCATGTTGGCCCTAATACCTGAGTGCAGCCCAGCTACAAATCTCTGCACTTTCTCAACATCAGTAGGAAGTATCATAAGGGAATGACGAGACAACTCAGAAAACCTGGCCTCGTAGTCTGTCACTGACATCTGTCCCTGCTCCAGCTGCTCAAACTAATATAACAGCTCTTCCCTCTCGGAGGGTGGAATATACCTGTCCAGGAACAATTGAGTGAACTTCTCCCAAGTGATGGAAGGGGAACCTGCCGGTCTACCTAGAATATAGGATTGCCACCATCTGCGGGCCCTGCCCTCAAGCTGAAAAGTACTGAAGTCCACTCCATGGGACTCTAGTATCCTCATGTTGTGCAGTCTGTCCCTGAACCTATCAATAAAATCCTGGGCATCCTCGCCCTTCTCATCCCCGAAGATAGGAGGGTTCAATCAAGTCCATCTATCCAGTAACTTCTGGGAATCACCGTCCGCAGCTGGTCTGAGCTCAGGTGCTACTGCTACAGGTTGGGCCCCACCCATGGGCGGTGTACCCCAGGTATGATGAACTGCCGCTGCCTGACCTGCAACCTGGGCGGTAGGAGTTTGGGCCCCTCCTCCCGCCTGAGATGTGGCCGGATCTGCCGGAAATAAACCGGCCTGGGACATGGTGTCCATGAACCGCATCAATTGGCCCATGATCTCCTGGAATCCTGGCGTCGTCATAAAGTCCACTAGAGCAGGACCTGCTGGGGGCACCTCACCCTGATCCTCTATAGTAGGGTCTTCTGGTGGTGGTATGACTGGAATAGCTTGGGGACGCCATCGTCCCCTACCTCGGGTTGGTGCCTTCCCCCGGCCTCTGCCACAGCCTCGAACAACGGGTGTAGCAGCCCCTCCCAGGTCTAGAATATCGGATGCACGCGTCCTCACCATCTGTGAGAGAATAGAAGAATGAAATTTATTAAACCATTGACTACACGATAGAATAAAAATAAGGAGAGTTTTTCCTAACACCCTATAGCTTCCCGAAGATAAGTACAGACGTCTCCATACCGATCCGCAAGACTCTACTAGGCTTGCCCGTGACTTGTGAGACCTACGTGAACCTAGTGCTCTGATACCATGTTGTCACGACCTAAAATACTAACTTAGGTCGTGGTGGCGCCCAACACCGGGGTTAGGCAAGCCCATACTTAAATTACTAAGGATTCCTCCCATGCTTGGTTAAACATCCCAATACGTGCCAAGTTTTAAAGTTCAAAACATTTATTGACAAAGATAGGAAGCCACGTTTTCCAAAAGCAGTCAAAAGAGGAATGAACCAATATATATATACAGGCCCGCAGACCAAAATAACAACTACGTGTGTGCCAGGAACTAGTGTCACAAGTCCTATGGGCATACTAACAGAATATACAATCCCACTGTCTGAAAGTAATAGATGGGAAATAAGCAAAAGAAAACTCCATGGTGCTGCCGAGGATCGTCAGAAGAAGCAGCTCACCGTGAAGTCGGGTCCAACTAAGATCAGGATCGAGCTTCGGTCTGATAACCAGATGCACCAGCCTCAGAACCTGTATAATTAAGTACAGAAGTGCAACATGAGTACATAAATAACATGATTTAACAGGAACTAGGCAGGCATAACAGTCGTAGAAATCACAAAGATATAAATTATCAAGTATAGTTGTATTTACCTTAGCATGTCAAATTTCACTAGCACATAATGTACTGAATTCCCTTATTAACATGAACCAGTTTATACAATTACAACAAATTCCCAGTAAATCATACAACAGATAATAGGCCGGAAGCGTATGGTCGAAACATCGTGAAACTAAATATGCAATGCCGATGGTCGAACTATTCGAACCATAGATGCATCTATTACCCGCTCGCGAATCGAACATGCGATGTGGTTGACATAATAGTAGGGCTATTCCGCTCACGAATCATACATGTGACGCGATGCCGTATACATACATAAAATTATCAAATTTTAAGGAATTAACAAAGATTATTCTTTAAGGCAAGAACTTAAGCAATATATCATGGAACACAACTTCCTAATATTCTCATGCCAAATCAAGGATAATAAGCAACTCAAAATACGTTTAGGAATACATGTAAGGCACATATAAGTATGCTCGTGAATCCTAGAACTACCCAACATAACATAGTAGTAGCTACGCACGAACTCTCATCACTTCATGCGTGCGTAGCCTCCGCAAATAAGGACATGCAATTATTTATAATCACCTATGGGGACAATTCCCTCTTACAAGGTTAGAAAGGAGACTCACCTCGTGATGAATCTACTCCTCGGACCAAGAACGCGCCCGAAACTCCGAACTCTACACCCGAGGACTCGAAACTAGCCAAATGTTATACAAATTCATCAATTTATGCTCAAAATATGGAAATCCTCCTACTACTAAGTGAAATTCGCCATTCTTGAAGAAATCCTAAAATCCAACCCCGGGCCCGCATGCTCGGATTCCAAATTTTTTTGAAGGAAACACTCACCCATAGCCTAAGGATCATTAATACATAATTTTTACTTGATTTCATAGCTAATTCACGGGAAAGTTTCTAAATTCTCGAAGGCCCAAGTTTACTACCCAATTTCCCAAATTTTCACTAATTAAGTAGTTAAATTCCACTAAGAATGCATGCATTAACTAACTCTAGGATAAAATATACTTACCTTTCAGTGGTTGAGTCGTTGAGCCCTTTTCCCAAGCTCTCAAGGTGTTCTAATGGAGGAAGAAGTGAAGAAATAATGAAGAATCCCGTATTTAAGAAACACACTGTCTGACAGTGTTTCCGCACCTACGGTCTCACACCTGCGAGCAAAGGCTCGCACCTGCAGAAATGGACGAGGAAGCCTGCGCCCGCACCTGCGGAGTGGAGACCGCACCTGCGGCTCCGCTCCTGCGAAACTTTGTCCGCACCTTCGAGAAATGACCTGCCCTCCTGCGGTCCTACACCTGCGACTGGGCATCCGCACCTGCGATCAACACCAGAACAGGTGCACCAACAACTATTTCAGCTGGTTTTTGGCCTCATGTGGTGTCCGGGAGGCACCTGGGCCCACCCGAGACCCCGTCCAGATATACCAACAAGTCCTAAATCATAACACGAACTCACTCGAGCCTTCAGAACACCCAAAACAATGCTAAAACTCAAAATCACACCTCAAAACACCTAGAACCAAACTTAGGAACTTTAAGTCTTCTTGACTTCGCTAACAACGCGCCGAACCGACCTATATTACTCGGAATGAAACCAAATTTTGCAGACAAGGCATAAATGACATAATGGAACTATTCTCGATCTCGAAATTCCGTTCTGACCTCGATAACACAAAAACATGTCCCAAACCACAATAGGAACTTAAGGAACATCTTATTTCAATATTGGGCGCTGAAACGCTCCCAGGTCATCAGAAACCCATTCCGAACATACGTCCAGGTCCAAAATCATCATACAAAGTTGCTGGAACCGACAAAACTAGATTCTGAGGTCATTTACCCAAAATGTTGACCGAATTCAAACTTGTCCTTAAAGGCCAATCTTAAGGAACCAGGTGTTTCTATAGCACTCTAAACACTTCCGAATCCCGGACCACCCGCCCCCGCAAGTCATAAATCACAATACGCCGCTATGGGAAGTTTCATTTAGGGGAACGGGGTCCGATAATGCAACACGATCGGTCGAGTCGTTACAGTTGGGTTCCGTTGGAATATCTCTATGACAGATTTTGGGGACGAGAAAGGGTTTGAAAACTTCTCGGTCAAGGAATTCGTCAACCAATTGAGTTACGACGCATGGAGGGGATTGAGGGTCTTCGCGTTCATGATATCATTTATGGGGATCATGGTCTTTCCAGAGCGTGGTGGGTGCATCATATTTCGATTAGCTGCCGCAGTCTCGTTTTTGCAAAGTAGCGAGGATCATACCATTCTTCCCATGATTCTGGGAGATATTTTTCGAGCTTTGACCCGCTGCCAAGAGGGTGAATATTACTTCGAGGGATGCAACATTCTGCTGCAGATGTGCTTCATAGAGCACATTTATCATCATCCAATAGTAATAAATTTCAATGACAATTAGCTGAATTACATTGGATGTCACCCAGACAGGGCCGCAAGATGTAATCTTCCAAAGGGGGTGAGGGATTGGCGGACATTGCTCGGTTCATTGTGTGTTGATAGAATCACTTAGAACTATTATTAGTTCCCTTCTGCTAGGGTCATGCATATGTTGACGTATCGTCCGTTCTTCATACTCATGGGTTTCCAACCCTACGCAACCCTACGCGTCATGCGCCAGCTAGGGAGAGAGAAAAAAAGGCCCCCGACTGAGGACATGCGTCTGTTCGTGTGGGAATTCAAGGTAGAGGAACCTCCAAGGGAGTCATATGCACAAAAGGTTTGGTTGGTGGTCAATTTTTTGATTTGGACGAGATGGTAGATGATCATGAACGTGGGGAGGTAAGCCTCGCATACCTTGAGTGGTTTCACAACCAAGCTATCCCAGAGCAAAGGCCATAAAGATCCATACGACATGCGGTTGATTGGGAAGAGGAGATCGAGGCCAGAGTTAGAGAAACCAGAAGGGAAGTAACACTAGAGATCCAATCCAGTATTGACATTTTACAAGAAGATAAAGGTATTCTGGAGATAGCCATAGACATACAACAACTTGATTTTGATCGGGAAACGGCTAATTGGGCACAAGAGACGCGAGCACTCAAAGCTCAAATTAGGCAGAAAAAAGTGATCACTACCGCTCAACAACAGGAAGAAAGAGAAGCCCAGTTCAAGGTGGTCCGTGATCATGAGCGCAAAGGTTTTGCTCTGTTAATACAAGGTCTAAGGGATCATATAGGCGAAGTTGAGTCAAGCAAGGAGTGCCAGATCGTGGAGTTTGAAATAGAAAGACATCACTACCAAAGTATGATCAATCGGTTGGAGGGGGGTCACTGGAAATTCGGCACCAAAGAGATATGACCTTGGAGTGCGAGCGTGATGCACTGGATCTAGCAGAGACCTGTGGTCAGCAAAATCAAGAGTTGCACTTGACTCGGGAACACATTAAGGGAAAGATACTCGAGGTAGCCACATATACCTCCCGAGCTTGCAGGAGTTGTCAGGGAATGACGCTTGAACGATTTGCTGAAGTATCATTGAACGTCGCCCGTCATATATCTACGAATTTAGAGAGGATATACCACGACGATGGGGGTCAACCACAGGAATAAGCTCCATGACTACAATAATTCTGGTGGATTTTCCTGAAGAATTTTAGATCTTCTTTTAGCTGGCAGCCCATTTTGATTGTTCCTTTGTGGTCTTTGAGTATGTAAGAGTCTTTTGTTGTTTTGAGTCTTGTTATTTTTTCCCTTTGTCATAAAAAATCTGTTTGAGTCAAATCTGGTCGTGTTTAAATGGTTATATTTATGTAATTTTTGTTATTGAGTCTTGTATCAAAAAATGAAAATCAATGAAAAAGATTTTGTCTTAGAAAAATTCGAAAATTAACCAAAAAATGTTGTTTTGTACAAAAAAAAGAGCCGTGTCCCTGAACTACGTAATGATTTGATTCATGCGGCGACATGATACGTAGGCAACCCCTAAAAGGTTCGATCGAAATACTTCAATAAGGGAACAAAATGAGGTGGTTGAGAAGAAAAGCAAAAAAAAAAAAAAATAAGAAGGAGAAAGAGATAAAAAATAAAATAAAATAAAATAAAAATTGAGAGCGTTAATAAGCAGCAGCCTTATAAGCCGGGATGAAACATGAAGCCTTCCAAAAGCATGTTAGAAATGGTGACAATGTTAGGAACATGTCATATACATGTGATTTATATATGTAAAATGCTTAACCCTAACACGTATGTTGTCTCTTATATAGTAAGCTTAAGGTGGTTGGTTTGTGGTGAAACTGGAAACATATCATTACTTCACCAGATCTAAAGGAAAGTACCAATGGCTAATAATGATGAAATCGAGTTGGTCAGTGATGACCCCCACGGTCAGTCAGTTGAGCAAGAGTCGGAGGAAGTAAGAAGATTAAAACAACAATTGTTTGATGTATATCAGGCTTGAGTCTCCAGTCAGCCTCCGCCTCAGGGTCCCTCAGAGGGAACTTCTACTATACCCCTGGCTACTCAACCACCGCTCCATGCAATGAGCGATCATATTCTACCACCAGGGTATGTGCCAAACCACAGCTTCTATGCCTCTCCTGGAACCTCTAATGTGCGACCTCCAGCCGCACCGGTCAGGAACACCCCTCTTGACGTGTCTGGCGTGCCGGTATATACAATCCCGCCACCACCTCCTGTGACGAGGCCAAACAACGAGCCAACATATAATGCTTATTATGGCCAATACTACTCTCCAAATATGGCTTTCAGGGTCTCTTCTCCATACAACCAGACTCCTCAGTACGTGTCCCTGGTGGAAAATGAAAAGCCTGCCAACACAGTTGAGCCAGATGAGATAACCAGGAAGATGAAAAGCCTTGAACAAAACATAAATAACATACAAGGACTGGGTGGTCACAAAAGTGTATCTTTCAGTGATCTATGCATGTTCCCTCACATCCATTTGCCACCAGGGTTCAAGACCTTAAAATTTGAGAAGTATGATGGACACAGCGACCCCATCACCCACTTGAAAAGTTAGTGCAACCAGCTGAGGGGTGCAAGTGGAAAAGAATAATTGTTGATGGCTTATTTTGGGTAACGTCTTGCGGGGGTAGCCTCAGAATGGTTTATCGACCAAGATATCTCTTATTGTCTTGTCTGGGACGACATGGCTCAGGCCTTCATCAAACAATTCCAGTACAACATAAATATTGCACCAGATCGCAATTCCCTGTCTAATATGAAGAAGAAGCCGACTGAGTGCTTTAGGGAGTATGCAATCAAGTGGAGGGAGCAAGCGGCTAGAGTCAAGCCATCCATGGATAACCATGAGTTGATCGCTGTTTTTCTAGAGGCTCAAGAGCCTGATTACATTCAGAACATGATATCCGCGATAGGTAGACCTTTTGCAGAAGCAAACAAAATAAGGGAAATGGTCGAAAATAGCCTCAAGACTGGCAGAATTGTAAGTCAAGCTGCTCTCAAAGCCACTACTCAAGCTATCCAAAATGGGTCGGGAAGTTTGGCAAATAGAAAGAAGAGAGATGAAGGTCCAGATGACTTTGGGATCCAGGGAAGTTTAAAGAGGGGCATCGCACCCTTATGTGCAAGTTCATCACGGGTGATCCAGCTACCCTCAACATTATTATCCTCTACCAATTCCTCAATACTCTGTGGGCCCACCACCGTATACAGTGTTCAATGCTCAATCCTATGCTCGGCTTCCCAATCAGCAAGTACGGGAACCAGCTCCAAGGATCCCCCGGCCTCAGCAGCAAAATTTTTGGGCACCCTACAATGCTCGTTCCAGGCACGATTATGGTCGAGAGTGGAAGCCGGCGGAAAAATTCACTCCATTGGCTGAATCATACTCTAGTTTATTCCAGAATTTGAAGCAAATAGGCGTGATTGGACCCATCGCTCCCCATCATATGCATCCTTATTCACATGGATTTCAAGAAAATGCTAGATGTGAATATCATTCAGGTGCCCCGGGTCATAACACTGATGACTGTTGGACTATGAAAAGAACCATAGAAAGACTAATTGCTGAAAACCTGATTGTAGTGACAAATGATGAGGGCCTTGCTAATGTGACCAACAACCCCTTGCCAGTACATAATGATGTTCATTTTGTGGGAATGATTGGCCGAGATCAAGAAGGCAAGCCGGCTGGTTGAGCGAAAATGACAGCAGGAACGATGCAAGAGGGAACCAAACTGGAAGTCAGTCCAAGTCGAGATGTGTCGTTGATTGTGAAAGGCTCCCCGAGCTTAGAAAAGGTAACTTTATTTGTTCCCAAGGTCTCGAGATTGGAAGTTCTCTCCAGTGTTCCAAGCCCAAGGTTGTATGTCCTTGGAGGCTACCCCAACACAAAGTAGAATCAGAGTGGTATGAAGGGTATAACAGAGCCGATCATGATCAAACCTGCCGTGCAACCCCCTGTGAAAAACATGAAAACCATTCCTTGGAACTACAAAAAACTGTGATGACCTACAAAGGCAAGGAAATCATAGAAGAAGTGGGGGAAACTGGAGGTTTGACTCAATCGGGGAGGTGTTACTCTCCAGAAGAGTTGAGGAAGGCCAAGAAAATCAGAGAAAGCCAATTGCCAATAAATAAACCAGTCACTGAAGAAGAGGCAAAAGAGTTTTTGAAGAAGATGAAAGTTTAGGATTACTCAATCATTGACCAACTGAGAAAGTCTCCTGCCCAAATTTCTCTACTATCTCTGCTCATACATTCAAAATAGCATGCTCGTGTGCTAATCAAGATCCTGAACGAGGCACATGTCTCAGAGAAGACAACAGTGAATTAGTTAGAGAAGATGGCTAACTGATTTTTTGAGGTGAACATAATCACCTTTACTGATGATGAACTCCCTGAAGAAGGAGTCGGGCACAACAGGGCTTTGCACTTGACTGTTAAATGTGAGGGGCACAACGTGAAGTGAGTCATGGTTTATGGAGGCTTGAGCATAGATGTATTCCCTCTCTCCACCTTGCAAAGCATGAAGATTAATACAGACAGAATCCGACCCAGCAATGTCCGTATCCAGGCTTTTGATGGCTCAGCGAGAGATACCATTGGGGAGATCAACCTCACCATGATGATTGGGCCGGTTGACTTCGAAATTGTCTTCCAAGTAGTGGACATGGACACTTCTTATAACTTTGTTCTTGGAAAACCATGGATCCATACGGCCCGAGCTGTGCCATCCACTTTGCATCAGATGCTCAAATTCGAACACGATAGGCAAGAAATTATTGTTCACAGGGAAGACAAGTCGTCCATTTATAAAGACCCGTTAATCCTCTGTATTGAGGTTAAGGAAGGGTGTGAGTCCATTGTCTATCAGGATTTTGAAGTGGTTTTTGTGGACCATGTTGAGGAAGGAAGGCCCATTCTACATCCTCTTCTTTCTGCCACATCTGTAATAGTGGCGGCACTCATGCCGAGACAAGGTTATGAGCCAGGAAAAGGCTTGAGGGCATCATTGCAAGGAATTTTGGAGCCCATTTCTCCGTTCAGTAACCAGGGTACTTTCGGTTTAGGCTTCAGGCTGACACAAGCAGACAAAGACGAAGCCAAACACTGCAAAAAGCACGGATGGGTCTTGCAACAACCTATCCCTCACATTTTCTACACTTTTGTCAAGCCACGACTCCAAGAAGGTCAACATTCCTCGCCGTAGGAAAACATTGATGAAATTTGCCATGGATTCAGCCAGATGTTTTCTGAAGTGAATGTGATTCAGTTTGGTGAAGGCACTTGTCGTGCCGATGTGCAACTAATCGGCCCAGATACCATGCTCAACAATTGGGAAGCAACTCCTCTCCCCACAAGGAAAGAGTCTTGGTAGTTTGCTTTTACAGCTTCTTTTTGTATTTTGGGTTACTCTCAGGGTTGTAATCCAAACATCTCAGTATGATTGATTTGTTTTGATGTTAACCCTTCTATCCTTTCGAATTCAATGAAATGTAGTTCAGTTTCGTATTAAATTTTGTATCTTTTACTTTTCCTAATTCAGTCATTTTGTTTCCATTTTAGTTTCTTTAATGCCGGCTTTAATAAAATGACATGCATGTGGAATTCACGCCCAGATCTTAAAAAGCTGTCTAATTTCAAAATAATGCATCAAGAGGTTGAATATGACGAAGATGAGGCTGTTGAGGAAATAACAAGAGAGTTGGAACAATTTGAAAAGAAGCCTAAGCCCAACCTCAACGAAACTGAGTCCATTGATATCGGAAGTCACGAAGAAGTTAGAGAAACAAAGATAAGCATTCACACTGAACAAAAAACCAGAGATTCCTTGATTCAACTTTTATTTGAATATAGAGACGTGTTTGCTTGGTCTTATGATGATATGCCGGGTTTAAGTGTTGACCTAGTGGTTCATAAGCTTCCCATGTATTCTGATTTTCCACCAATCCAACAAAAGCAATGAAAATTTAAAACGGACATGAGTGACAAAATCAAAGAGGAAATAATGAAGCAGTTGAGCGCCAACGTGGCCAGAGCTGTCCGATATACCACCTGGGTGGAAAATGATGTGCATGTTCCAAAGAAGGATGGAAAAACTAGAGTCTGTGTTGACTACAGAGACCTGAACAAAGCAAGTCTGAAGGATAATTTTCCTTTGCCAAACATCCACATTCTTGTAGATAATTGCGCAAAGCACGAGATACAATCGTTCGTGGATAGCTATGCTGGGTACCACCAGATTCTAATGGATGAGGATGACGCAGAAAAGACCGCTTTCACCACTCCATGGGGTACTTATTGTTATAGGGTCATGCCATTCGGTTTGAAGAATGCAGGGGCAACTTACATGAGGGCCATGACCACCATTTTCCACAACATGATGCACAAAGAGATAGAAGTATATGTCGATGATGTCATCATAAAATCAAAGACACAAGTTGATCACGTGCGCGATTTGAAAAAGTTCTTCGAACGTCTTCGAAGGTATGACCTTAAGCTTAATCCAACCAAGTGTGAATTTGGGGTTCCACCTGGGAAACTCCTCGGTTTTATAGTCAGCCGGAGAGGCATCGAATTGGATCCATCTAAGATAAATTCCATTTAAGATTTGCCACCCCCAAAGAATAAAAAGGAAGTCATGAGTTTGCTCGGGAAGTTGAACTACATCAGTAGGTTCATTGCTCAGCTCACAACCACGTGCAAGCCCATCTTTAAGTTGTTGAAAAAGGATGCTGCTATTAAGTGGACAGACGATTTCCAAAAAGCTTTTGATAGGATCAAAGACTATCTGTCAAAACCCCATGTACTGGTCCCACCTGAACCTGGTAGGCCTTTGTTTTTATATCTATCGGTGATGGATAATTCCTTTGGATGAGTTCTGGGGAAACATGATGCAACAAACAATCTATTATTTGAGCAAGAAGTTCACCAATTATGAGGTTAAGTACACCCTTTTATAAAGGACGTGTTGTGCCTTAACTTGAGTTGCTCAGAAGTTGAGGCATTATCTCCTAGCCTACACCACTTACCTCATATCCAGAATGGATCCTTTGAAGTACATATTTCAAAAGCCGATGCCCACTGGCAGGCTCGTAAAATGGAAGATTCTGCCCATAGAGTTCGACATTGTCTATGTCACTCACATCGCAATGAAAGCACAAGCTTTGGCAGATCATTTGGCAGAGAATCCAGTTGATGATGATTACAAGCCACTGAGCACATACTTCCCATACGAAGAGGTCAACTCAATAGAGGAAGTAGTTCCGGACAATAGCCATGTATGGAAGATGTATTTTGATAGGGCTGTCAATATCAAAGGAGTTGAGATCGGGGCAATCCTCATCTCGCCTATCATACAACATTACCCTGCAACGGCCTGACTCCCTTTATTTTATACCAATAATACGGCAGAATACGAAGCTTCTATCATGGGTCTGGAAATGGCCCTCGATTTGGATGTTCATGAACTATTGGTTATGGGAGATTCTGATTTTCTTATCCGGCAAGCCCAAGGCGGATGGGAGACTCGAGACATCAAGCTTATTCCATACAGAAAATGTGTGTAGTACCTGAGCAAAAGATTCAAAATCGAGTTCAGGTACATTATTAGGTTTCACAACGAACTAGCCGACGCCTTGGCTACCTTAGCCTCAATGATCCCTTATCCAGGTAACACTCATATTGATCCATTGGAAATACAAGTTCGGAATCAACACGGTTATTACAATACTATTGAGACAGAACCAGATGGTGAACCATGGTATCATGACATAAAACGATTCCTGAAAACAAGGGAATACCCAGATCATGCCAAGGCATATCAAAAAAGAACTATAAGGCGACTTGCCGGCGGTTTCTTCCTGAATGGGGAAATTTTATACAAAAGGACCCCAGATTTAAACTTGTTGAGATGCATAGATGCCATCGAAGCTGAGTGGATCATGAGTGAAGTGCATTCGGGGGTATGTGGACCTCACATGAATGGATATGTTTTGGCGAAGAAGATTCAGCGGGCATGGTATTACTGGCTTACTATGGAGCGAGATTGCTTCAGTTTTGTTCGCAAGAGTCACCAATGCCAAATTCATGGTGACCTGATTCACTCGCCACCTTCGGATTTGCATCCTATGCCCTCTCCTTGGCCCTTCGTTGCTTGGGGTATGGATGTTATTAGGCCAATCAAGCCAAAGGATCCAAATGGGCATAGATTCATTTTGGTTGCAATTGATTACTTCACCAAGTGGGTGGAGGTCGTCACTTTCAAAGCAGTCACCAAGAAAGTAGTGGTAGACTTTGTTCATTCCAACATCATCTGTCATTTTGGTATCCCAAAGACCATTATCTGACAATGCACCCAATCTAAATATTAATTTGATGAAGGAGGTATGCGAGCAATTTAAAATTACGCATCGCCATTCTACCCCTTACCGGCCAAAAGCCAATGGAGCTGTTGAAGCAGCAAACAAGAACATCAAGAAGATTCTTAGGAAGATGATCCAAGGTTCCAGATAATGGAATGAAAAGTTGCCTTTTTCTCTTTTGGGATACCGCACGACTGCTCGTACATCTGTTGGTGCAACTCCTTATCTGTTGGTATATGGAACGGAAGCTGTAATACCGGCTGAAGTCGAAATTCCCTCTCTTTGGACCGTTGCGGAGTCGGAGATTGAAGATACAGAATGGGTAAAGACTCGATTAGAACAACTAATTTTGATTGATGAAAAACGGTTAGCAGCAGTGTGCTTTGGCCAGTTATACCAACAAAGAATGGCATACGCTTACAACAAGAAAGTGTGTCCAAGGCACTTCGAGGTGGGCCAACTCGTTCTGAAACGCATTCTTTCACACCAAGTAGAAGCTAAAGGAAAGTTTGCCCCAAACTGGAAAGGACCCTACATCATCAAGAAAGTGTTACCAAAAGGGGCCTTGCACTTGGTAGATGAAGAAGGAAGGGTACCAGGCATGACTATTAACGCAGATGCAGTCAAAACATATTATGTCTGATATATACCCACTGTGGAACTTTCACGCATGATTTTCTTAGAATTGAGATGACGAAAGCTATCACTTCTCGCTGTTCCAAATAAGTGTCACCCTCTTGTTAATCCTTTTTGAGTTGTATTTGTCTTATTTGTTTTTCGCTTTTTGGAACCTGTGTACTTGCAACAAAAAACGAAGAAAAGAAAAGAAGCCAAAAAACAAATCTTCTAAGTCATTGAACTACGTCCGACCTGATTCTGAAAGGATTCGTAGGTAGCCTTACCCTGGGTTCGGTCCCATCACAACAAAAAATCCATATTCCTAATACTCCAAAACTAGGGAAGAAATCTGTTTTATTTTATGATTTTTCTGTAGAAACGGTTCCAAAAGTTGTAATTCAGTTCAAGGTTCTTTTTGCCTTCTCC
This sequence comes from Nicotiana paniculata, assembly GCA_005239505.1. Lineage (NCBI taxonomy): Eukaryota > Viridiplantae > Streptophyta > Magnoliopsida > Solanales > Solanaceae > Nicotiana > Nicotiana paniculata. Next base: position 19,313 of record ML346831.1, on the reverse strand, counting down.
CTGTTAAGAACTTCTGATCAATCTTTGAGAATATTTGAAGTCCCCAGGCCAGGGTCATTGGGCAACCTTCCGCATGTCGTATCTCAGTTAAAAAAAAAGAGAGAAGAAGAAGAACAAATGAGAGAGTCTTATTGGTGAAAACCCGTATGGGCACTGTAAGGTGACAGTGAGCAGAGAAATGAGAATCTTATTGGTAAAAATCCAAATGGGCACCATAAGACGACAGTGAGTAGAGAAATGAGAGAGGCCAGTTAGCGAAAACTCGCAAAGAGCGCTACTAGCCGAATGAGGGTTTTTAATACTCCGACATGAGCACAACCAAGACAGTTTCAAGATGAATAATTGTGACGGATTTTGAGAATTAGACAGTTTAGACGGATCAGGCCTCCACCACAAAATGCATGTCATGATTAATTGAAGTCGGCACATACTTCCAGATAAGTCTCCCTATTCCTTTTCCCAAAAGGGACACCTTTTGTTTAAGCACAGTTCTTTATCACCTTCAATTATTCTTCTATTTTTACCTGTAATTTTCTTTGAGTTCCTTTCGGTCTAATCTTGCATCAAAAGCAACGCAAAGAAGTGGCTGCCAAACTAGCTACAGTTTCCCCGTAATGTCGAGCACAATTTGGGGCATATATGGCATTGACAAAGGCACGAATCCATATGTGATCTCATTTGATAAGGTGAACAAAGTATCTCAAAGAAACTGAAAAGGTCGCCCAAGCAAGACCTGCTTCATGAGAAAAGTTGATAAGCACTACGGACACAAGCTACTACTGGGTGCAAGACAACCGAGTTTGATTTTAAGGGGAAGAATTGCCTTTCCTTAGGGACAAGGGTTAGAGGTACCATGGACATCCGAGTATGAACCAGTCAGGAGCAACGTCGGAAAACGAGGTCTCCATAATGCAATATAGAGTATCCGAGCACCTCGGTACCACTCAGATAGAATCAGTTCTTCAACAGCGGAGTGGCCGTGAATTCAAACCACAACAGGTCATCAAGGCCACAAACCAACCACCACTTTGAAAATTTACAAATTTTTCTTTGTTTGAAAGCAGGAGCAAAGCCGTGCAGAACGGTGATTCTCAAAGGACTAATGTCACCAAACGTAAGCTCCTTAAAATCTCCATTTTTTCTTTTATTTCAGCATGCATCACTACTGTTCACACCTCCCATTTCCGTAGCTTAACTCAGGCAGAACCTTTTCGCCTAGAGGGATCGAGCTCATAGTTCCGGGTAGAATTACTCTTCACTCAGTTGTTTTACGTAGCTTAACTCAGGCGGAACCTTTTCGCCTAGAGGGATCCAGCTCATAGTTCCAGGTAGAAATACTCTTTGCTCAGGATGTTTCATGTATCTTAAATCAGGTAGAACCTTTTTTCCTAGAGGGATACGGCTCATAGTTCTGGGTAGAAGTAATCTTCACTCAGGTTGTTTTACTTAACTTAACTTAGGTAGAATCGCTTTGCCTAGAGGGATCCAACTCATAGTTCCGGGTAGAAGTACTCTTCGCTCAGGTTGTTTTGGCATAGCCTAACTTAGGTAGAATCTTTTCGTCTAGAGGGATTCAACACTTTTTCAGTAATACAGGGTGCCAATCCCTGGTTACACTCCTGTCAGTAATCCATGGTACCAAACCCTGGTTACATTCCATCTCAGTAATACAGGGTGTCAACCCTGGTTACACTTCTTTCAGTAATACAGGGTGCCAACCCCTGGTTACATTTCTTCCAGTAATACAGGGTATCAACCCCTGGTTACCTTCCTTTCTAGTGATACAGGGTACCAATCCCTGGTTACATTCCTACTTAGTAATACAGGGCGTCAAACCCTAGTTACATTCCTTCCTAGTTATACAGGGCGCCAACCCCTGGTTACATTCCTTTCCAGTAATACAGGGTATCAACCTCTAGTTACATGTACCTCCAGTAATACCGGGTATCAACCTCTGGTTATAGTCTTTCAGTAATACAGGTTACCAACCCCTGGTTACATTCCTTTCCAGTAATACAGGGTATCAACCTCTAGTTACATGTACCTCCAGTAATACCGGGTATCAACCTCTGGTTATAGTCTTTCAGTAATACAGGTTACCAACCCCTGGTTACATTCCTTTCCAGTAATACAGGGTATCAACCTCTAGTTACATGTACCTCCAGTAATACAGGGTATCAACCCCTGGTTACATTCCTTTCCAGTAATACAGGGTATCAACCTCTAGTTACATGTACCTCCAGTAATACAGGGTATCAACCCCTGGTTATAGTCTTTCAGTAATACAGGGTACCAACCCCTGGTTACATTCCTCTTCAACGATACATGGTACCAACCCCTGGTTACATTCCTTTCCAGTAATACAAGGTATCAACCTCTGGTTACATGTACCTCCAGTAATACAGGGTATCAACCCCTAGTTATAGTCTTTCAGTAATACAGGGTACCAACCCTTGGTTACATTCCTCTTCAGTGATACATGGTACCAACCCTTGGTTACATTTTCCTTCCTAGTAATACAGGGTACCAACCCTTGGTTACATCCCCTCCAGTAGCCAACCCCTGATTAGTTTTCCTTCCAGTAATACAGGGTGCCAACTCCTGGTTATATTCCCTTTCAGTAGTACTGGATACCAACCCCTGATTACATATCCTCTGGGTAATGTAGGGTACACAATCCCTCGTTACAAAATTTTATCTCTTGTAGCTAGTTTATACTATTGTTTCTGTCTGCCTTTCAATAAATTAGATAGTTTATAGCTTTCTCTGATAACTCGCAAAATTTTCCTAGTCCAAACTGGGGCAGAAAAATTTTGTTCGTTTTGTTCGTCTTTGATGGCTTTGCAAGACCCACCGTAGAGCACAAGTGATGATTAAAGCTTGCAATTCCAATTCACATCATGAGAAAGAAGTCTTTCGATCACAAGATAGTTGGAATCAACTTTGATAATATGTCAGCAACTCGGCGTCTCAAGATTCATCTTCTCAATTTCGGATCGAGAATGAGCCATAATATTTTTTTTTAAAGAGCATCAAGATCCAATTAAGGTCAACACAAACGAGCAGGTCAAGAATCAAGATTTGACTCCAGAAGACACATAGATAGGAATTTTATAACTCTTAGCTTGCAGCAATATGTAGTTCTCTTCTTCTTTTGAGGTAAGCAAGAAGTAACAATAACATCAACAACAACATCAGCAACAGTCTTAACCCCAGTGTTCAGTAGTCCCAGCTACCAAATTTTCTCATGAATTATACTGACCTGATTCCTTTATAACCAAGGATATGTCGGCAACCTCTAAAGCAAGGTTCAATCGCCTTTTTTCAAAAATGCTTTCATTGGAGTATTATGCGAGCAAAAATTAGCCATGGCATTCACTTTTCTTTGCACGAAAACTCTTCATATTCTCAAGCAAAGAGGGACAGCTGTGAGTACCTAATTATTGCTCGCTTCAAATTCTCCTACAAATACTAATATTTGGATGATTTTTAGTTATTTGTATTGGCATTCCTTTATTAAAAATACCAAAAATATTTTTTTACCTTTTTAGTATATTTTAGTTTGCATTTTAAAATTATATATACCAAAAAGGTTTTCTTTTTTACTTGTATGTTTTCTTTAGGACTAAATAAGATAATTAGGGATTAAGGGATTGGGCTAGTGTACTTTAAATTGAAATTGAGCCAATTGTCCCAAAATTAGAAGCCCAAACAGCTCACAAACCCGGTCCACATAGGGCTGCCAGGAGAGGCTCCAAACGACGTAGTTTTGGATCAAAACTACGTCGTTTCATTTAAATAATCTAAAGAATTGATCTTATCCATCCATAATCTTTGATCCAATGGACCTCATTTATTCCTTTTGAGATATAAAAGCCCTTTAAATCCGATTTTTTGCCATTTCTCTAAAAATCCAAACCCTAGAGCCCCAAACATCAGGGTGTCACCAAGTCACGAGCGTCTAAATCTATGAACTAAGATATATAAATTGTCTACTGCCCAAAGAAAGAAATAGACGATAAAAGGAGTAACAAGGTCATGCGGACGTTAGTAGCTACCTTGCAGTCTCCAAAGATAGCCGACCTGAAATCAACGATCACCGCATGCTAACTCACATGGATCTACACATAAAGTGCAGGGTGTAGTATGAGTACAACTGATTCAGTAGTAACAGAAATAACTAAGGAACTGGGTAGTAGTGACGAGCTAAGCAGAACAATACAATTATTTCTTTTCACAATTAAGGATAAACAGTAGTAAGCAGGTAATTTCCGTAAATCAACAAATACTACAAGGCAAGTAACATGTAAATGCAACAACAATAAAGGTAAATTCAACCTCTCAGCAATGTCACTCCATTTATGCAAGTCATCACTTAAGCTCCATGGCATACCAAGTATCATTTCGAGTAAAAAAAAAAGGGTCAATTCAAGCTCAATCTAATGACTTTGGTTGGTACCAACAATTAATCCAAGTCATATGAATCACTAACTTTTTGCATATTTTGTTTCATTTTCAAAAGACCACATTAATCAAAATAACAACCAAGTCATGACACTAAAGATTCAAAATTTGCCTCTCTATCACTATTTTCTTGCCTCGCTCATTCCTCCCAATTGAAAATGGGATTAAATTCACAACTCGAGTCTCATGTGCCCTCACACTTTAAGAGAGAGTCCCAAACTCACCATTTGCAATTCAAAACATAGAAGGGATGTCAAATAGAAGACTCAACTCTCTCTCACACAAAGATATTCAAATGCACACAAGTAGTACCATATGCTTACCCTTTATGTATTTCTCCACTAATTTAGACATACTTGGTTCAAAATCAACTAGGACTTAAAGGGTTGTAGTTTAGGCTTTTGGTCAAGGTGTGGCACAAGAATGATTCAAATCTCCCTAAGCACTATACTTTTTTAACAATTAAAGCTCACTTCCTTCAAGAATTTTTTTCTCACCCTTTCTTCTCTTTTCTCCTCTTTTTTTTTATTCAAACTTTCTTCCATTTTTTGTTTACAACACTTTTTACTTTTTAAGAAGCCTCCATATCACAACCTTTTCAACTTCCACCCCTAAACTTAGGGTTTTAGCCTATATTCATACTTGAAATCACTTAGGGAGGTATGGTTCTTACAAGAAAATCAATAATAAGCTTGTAACATGGTTGCCAAAGAAACATTTAAAAAGATCAAAAGGGGTGACTAGGGAAAATATTTATGGGTAGGAAATTTAGGCACAAAAAATGGTTCAAGGAAGGCCTAATATCATTTTTCAAACCAAGTTACTCTAAGATTTCGCCTTGAAGCACATTCCGGGCAAGTTCTAGACTACAAATGATGCAAAATAATTTTACAACTAAAGCTCACCACACATAGCACATGAAGACTCAAATGGAATACAAATCCAAAATTCAATTGGAACCAATGAAACTCAAGGAAGTCACATGTATCCTAAAAAGCTATTTAGTGAATAAAAGAGCCAAAATTAGAATCTAAAAATCACAACAAGGAGCATTCTTATTGTTTCATATATATATATATATATATATATATATATATATATATATCTTTTTTTTTCTTTTCTTTTTTTGAAAGCTCAAAAAATATCATATGCCAAGGTTTAAATCATATTGGTACCAAACAAGTCACATGTTGGCTTATGGGCACAAGATTACACCCTAAACCAATTTATTCACAACTATTCAAGACTAATCTTTTAAGAAAGTTGCCACGCCATCCATCATAGGGAAAAGTCACCTGGTTCAACAAAAATAATTTCCTTGGAAAAGAACCATGGTAGAAAGAAATCAAGGAATAATTCTACTATATATAAACAAAAATACAAACCAAAACAAGAAAACTATAAAAAGAAAGAGAATATCATTAATAAACTAAAAATATCCACCAATCTATACAAGTTCATAATCAACCAAAAATAAAAACTTCAATGTTCCACACAATCATATAAGATCCACCCCCAACTGAAAATATTGCATTGTCCCCAATGCAACTATGCAAGATAAGAAGAAAATGAAGGGGGTGCTCCCTGGGTGTCATCACTCATCACTGGAAGAACTGGGAGGTGCAAGCTCGAAATCCTCATCCTCAGCCTTGTCTGGGCCACAGAATTTCCTCAACGTGCTCATGATCTTGGTGAGGAACTTGATCTTCTTCTTCTCGTACTCCCTCTGCTTCCGCTGCCTCCTTTCAATCTTTCCCAACTTGACTTTAATGGCCTGCTGCTCCTTGGCAAGGTCGGAGACATTCGGGAGCCTTGCCTGGCTAGCTAAACCTGCAGAAGTGCCCTCCTCGGGTGGTGCAAAAGGAAGGCCAACGACAAGCTGGTGGACCTGTGTTTCCACTCCATAGACCTGTCTAGAAATGTACCTGAGAGTAAGCGACCCCTTCTCCAGTGGTGTGATAGCTGTGGAAGTCCCAAGGGCAGCTGCAGGATCATCATATATCTCAATGGTTCCCGTGAACTGGCCAAAGGTAGGAGATACTACATCAATACTCCGCTTCTTCTGCGCATTTCCAGATCTCTTTCTCAACGGCGGGTGGATGAGTTTCTCCAGATTCTTCTCCTTTTTTGTGGGCTTTGGCACCACCCCTGCATCGTAGCATAGCTGGGTGATCAGGGATGGAAATAATAGGCTCTTGGTCCGCTCTGCTACCACCTATGCTATCTCATCGGCGATGAGCTGCCCTACATTCATCGGGATACCCTCCATGATAGCACATATCACTCTCGCCTTCTCAATTTTCACCTCAGTTTCATTTTTTGAAGGGATGATGCGAGCACAGATGATGGAGAGCCAAGTCTTGGCCTCCGCAGTGAATTCTGAAGACTCGATCCTGGAGTGATTTTTATCCAGTTGGGCACCTGTCCACCATGCAAATGATCAATGTACCACTGGGTGCCCAGTTCTTGGTCTCGATCTCGGTACACCTGGTTGTCAGCACTGGGGAGATTATAATGTGCATTGATTGCCTCTGGACTAAACCGGATTTCCTTGCCCCTGACAGTAGGCACCAACTCATTGTTGAATTCCGTCTCTACGACATTGGCATAAAACTCTCTGACCACTTCATGGTTGGCTGGCCTGGTCTCAGCTGCAAAATAGATCCATCCACTCGTAAGTAATCTCTCATGGAACTCGGTCCATCGGTCGTCAAGGTCGGTCAGGAGTATGCATCTTTCCCTAATCATGCTTTTTGATAATTTCTTGTCATATTGCTCAGAGCATCTAAGGGAAGAAAAGATGGAGGCATCAAAATACTCCTCTGCGGTAGCTTGTGCAATGGGTATTTGGGCATTTTTAATTGGTGCCGAGTCCATTTTAATAGCGCAAAGTGCCTACAAAAAGATTAATCATGTCAAACAATCATATGGGCACTTAAAGCAATGCAATTAGGGGTAATTATTCCAAAGAAACAATTTAAAAGTCATTTGGAACAACATTTTGCAAGCACACTATTTTTCTGCCTGGGTTGTAAAGAACCGCGATCATAGAGAATGAGTCGCGATCGCGATGAACAAAAGCGTTGAAGCCACATGATCGCAGCGCAGTTCATGCGATTGCACTGAATAAGCTGATGCTTCCCAGCTGGTCGCTACACGATCGCAAAGAGTCTTATGCGATCACAATGGGTGATCAAGAAACTCAGCAGACTTAGACCTATGCGATCGCATAAATAGGTATCGTGATCGCGAAGGTTGTCTTCTTCGCCCAACAGCAGTTCACCTGAGTATTTCAACATACAAATGGTGGGTTTCCTTTTTCTTAGCAATTTTAGACCACCCAAACATAACTAATCACCCTCAAAATCTACACACATGCTCACTCTTATACTCAACCAAACTCCCACAGCAAGTAAGCACACAAGGATATTAGCACTATTCGTTAACAAAATCACAAAATTTTCAAGCCCTAGAGTTTGCAATTAAGGCTGCCTATCCTATCGTTTTCCAAAAAAATTGAAAATAGATGAAGCATTTAGGATGATGACCGAATAATGCAAGGAAGTTGAAGCAAAATCGATTTGGGCGTGGTTCAGGGGCTTGGGGGAGCAGGGGAAATTTTTTTTTCTTTTGTTATGAGTTTACAGCAAAAGTGGGCGAGTAAAAAACAATTTCTCAGTGTTTTAATTTTTACAACTTACATGTTCCCCACGATCGCGAATGTAGTACTGCGATCGCAGTGTGTTAACTTCTCCCAGGGACGCAATCGCGAGTAGGTTCCAGCGATCGTGTAGAGCATGAAAATTCTCAAAGTTTCGCGATCGTGAACCGTCTCCTGCGATCACGTTTCATTAGAATTTGGTGCAATTTCACTGTGAATTCTGCGATCGCATTTTTTCCCTAAGAAGCACATTTGCAATCGCAGAATGGAGACATGGGCATCGCATACTGAGGTAGTGTTGCCCAGTGATTTTTTGTTGCTTCTTTTGCACTGCGTTTGGCCACCCAGTTAGCCCGACCTGCTCAAATCAACTCCAAAAATTTTGAAACTTGGAAAATTGGTTAGAAAAAAATATAATAAGCTATTCTAAAAAAAAAAATTTCAAAAACAACCAAAAATTTTGAAAAACAATGCGTTGCCTCCCACCAAGCGCCGCATTTAATGTCGTGGCACGACGCACGTCAACGTTACCACTTTTCTCGCCACTTTGATGATATGAACTGGGCACCTAACTTGGAATCAAGCTTGTGACCACGGGCGGTGGGGGGTGGTAAATAGATGACCGAGCCAAGCCTTAATTTCTTCATTTTGCACTTCTTGGCTCTCATGTGAGGCATGTCATTTTTATTTCTTGGTTCCTCAAATTGTAAGATGTATGGTATGAATTTTTCCTCCTCGCAAAACTCCATTGATTCGTGTAGTTCAACTTCCGTATCACCACACAATTCCAATGTTGGAAAATGCTTGGAATGTGCCTTCAAACCTTCAACTTGCAAATTTTTCCAGATTTTGACATCCTCATTTTCCCCCGGAATAGAGTCAATTTCAACCAGATTTTCAATCACTCCGGTTGACTCTAATTCCATATTTTTCTCGGCATCACTAACACTCATGGAGTCGGTTGGCGATGTTCAAGGCTTGATTCCTCAAATTAAGGCTCACTCTCACCTTCGGAGTTGGACTCTTCTTGGCTTCCACCCACACTCTCAACTCTAGAGGCATAATGAGCCTCCATCAATGCTTGCATTTGATCTTCCAAAGTGCGGATGTGCTCNAACATGAGCATCATCCTCTCATTTTGAGCATTTGAGAGTTCTTCTTGGTTTTGTTCAAGTACCAAGGAAGAATTTTCAACTTCAAACTCTAAGGAAGGTTCTTGGATATCACTCACCTCCAAGGATTTTTGAACCCTTGAAGCTTCAATCATAGCATCCATTTGTGAGTGCAACCTTTCAAGTGCCAAATCATTTTGGAGACTAGTCTCCAAAAGTTCTTCCAAGGCATTTTGCTCATGGTTCCCTTCTTCAAGTAGGCACTCCAACATGAGCCTGAACTCTCCATTTTTACCATGCTCACTTCCCTCCACTTCTTCACCCCTAAAATTTCCATCACAAAAAGTAGAACCATCATAGTTGGGGCTTGGGGAAGGGACGGACAAATATACACAATCATACCAATGACCATTTTGGCAACCACACCTATCACAAATACTCCACTCATGGATTTGAGATTGTGCGCACAATCCATCCCCGGGAGAATTTGAACAATTTTGCCACGGGTGTGGTCATCCATAATAAGGACAAGGGTCATCAAAGTATGAACAACTACCATCTGACCAATTTTCATTATATGATGCCATTATTTTTCTTTTTAATGAAAAATTAAGAAAATACACAAGAAAAGTAATTACACAAATATTCACAAGTTTGAATCAAAGCACTTATGCTTACTTCTCAAACAACCTAAATTACGACAATTGTTCCCCGGTAACGACGCCAAAATTTGATACGCTCAAATTACACCTTAAAATAGTGTAAGCGGTCGCTTGTCAAATATAATAACCCAACAAGGTTGGGGTCGAATCCCACAGAGAATAATATGGAGGCGATTAGGAATGTAAGAGAATTATCACTTATCGCGCAATGACAAACAAATAGATTTTGGTTTTGAAAATGTTTATAACTAAATGCGAAAATGTAAACTAACCTAGAAAGCGAGTAAAATGATCAATGGAAACAAGAATGAATGCATTGGGTATTACACTCAAGTAACGATCCAATGTATTTCACGATTTTACAAATATGAGCGAGTATATGTTAATTAGCCACGGATAATAATTCTAAATTAGCTTTTTCCAAAGACTAATAAGACGTCCTAATTGAATTATTGCTAATCCAAACAAGAGATTAAGCACACCCGGATATGGCTACAAGTAGTTCAATCCTATCCCTAGGTAGAATCTATAAAATGAGGGTTAAAGCCTCTAGTTCTTGTTAATTAATCTTTTCCAACCCCAAATTATCTTTTCCAAAGTTAATTCGGAGTTAACGGGCGAGTCCTAGGGTTAGCTAATCCCTTTGGAAACGTTAAAGAACAAGAATAATTAAAATAACAATAACTCACTTCATAAATATAATAAAATCATTTAATACATAAGCACAACAAGGTATTTAATACACACTTTAAACATGAATATTTCCATAAACAAGAATTAGTGTTGGAAATAAATACTACACACTTAAATATTCAATACAAAGCAAGGAAATGAAGAAATAAACATAAATGGGTAAGAAATCCTTAACCACATGCTTGAAATCTTCAAAATCCAAGTGTGTGTGCAAACCCTAGCTTCCACAAAGGTTTTCTCTCATCTTCTCTACTCAAAAATGTATTTTACAATGCCAAAGATATGCCAAAAGATCTGCCATGGCGTGTATAAAAATGGTTTGGGGAAGATTGGGTGAATTTACAAAACTGCCCAGTACTTGCCCAGATTTTATGCTTCGCGATCGCGGAACTCAATTTGCAATCGCGTAGGCTCAGGTTCTGTAGCTCTGCGATCGCGTGACAACAGTTGCGATCGCGTAGAGTCAAGTCTCCAGCTTCTGCGATCGCGTGGAAATATTTGCGGTCGCGTGGAACACTTCATGGCTAGTGTAATATTCCTTCTCCGCGATCGCGTAAAAAACTCTGCGATTGCGGTTCACCTTCTCATTTACTTTTGCGATTGCGGGCCAGACTTTGCAATCGCGAAGAATAACTAGCTTTAGTCATTTTCATCACTTTTGGCCCATTTTGACTTGGTTTCTTCCATTTCTTCTCCAAATCACATGATACCTGAAAATTACCAATAATCCTTAGAAAATGCCCTAGTTTTCTATCAAAATTATACTAAAGTTTAAATATTGAGAGGAGATAAGTTGGTAAAATACCAACTCATCTCTAAGCACGGAAAACTCACGTGTCATAATATCAATCTCAGGATCCGCACGGATAACTCACGTGCTATGGTATTAATACCTGAATCTGCATGAACAACTCACGTGTTGCACGAACAACTCACGTGCTATAATCAAATATCTCACAATGGGACCTCAACCGCACTCAGTCTTGTACCTCTCAAGCCTCACAATTCTCAACAAATAAGGGAACACAATCCAAATCAAGTATTACAACATATCAACAAAATAATAGAGACTGAGGTAAACATGTACAAGAATTTCTACGACTGGGTGCAAATAATGTGAGCATGAATAAAGCCTAAGCATGATCTCTAACATAAAGGCAATCAAGTTCAACAACATGTAAATACATAAACACAGATAATGGCTATTAGGCCTCACAGCCTCACAGGACGGACCAAGTCTCAATCCCTCGAGGTATGTACCCACACACCCGTCACCTAGCTTGGGTATCACCTCCCAACATTCACATGATATCAACTTCTCCGAGTTTATACCCTTAGGACCAAAGTTAAAACTGTTACTTACCTTAACAACGTAAAATCCTATTCTGGGATGCCCTCATCTATGGACTCGGTCTCCAAAAGCTCTGAATCTATCCATAATCAGAATAATACTATCAACATAGGCTAAAAAAACGAATTCCAAAAGAAAAACTACATAAATAGGCAAAAATCCAACATAGGCTAAAACCCGGCCCCGGGGCCCACATCTTAAAACTCGACAAAAATTGCATAATTAGAAACCTCGTCCTCTCCCGAGTCTAACTATATAAAATTCATCAAATTCCGACTCTGTTTGGTCCCTCAAATCCTCACCTCAAACTCTCCAAAACTCAAGCCCTAACTCCCTCAACTTTACCCTAAATTCCTACCAATTTCATGACTAACCAATGGGAAAACCATCATAAACACACGTAATAAACCCAAGTAAATTACCTCAGTAATATCTCTTGTTTCTCCCTTTGAAAACACTGCCCAAAGCTCACAAACTGGCCAATAATGGTGAAGAAAGGGCAAAAATTTGCGAAGTGTGGCTATATAGTTTCTGCCCAGGGGTTCCGCACCTGCGACCCCTATGCTCGCATATGCGCTTCCGCATTTGCGGTCCAATGGTCTCACCTGCGACTTCCACTTACTCGACCAACTTTCGCATCTGCGGTTATTCCATTGCACCTGAGAGCTCGCAGGTGCGACCCTCACTTGTGCATCTGCGCTCCATCCCCAATCGCCAAAATCCGCATCTGCGACCCACTCTCCACCTATGCGATGATCTCACCTGCAACTCCCCATCGGCAGGTGCAGAAAAACACCATAATTTCACAACACCAGAAGACAACAACTCAAACTTCGAAAATCCAATCCGTTAACCATCCGAAACACACCCGAGACCCTCGGGACCTCAACCAATAATTCCAACAAGTCATATATCATCACTCGAACTTAGTCGAACCTTCAGAACACCCAAAATAACACCAAGACACCAAATAAATCTCGGATTCAAGCCTAAGAACTTCTAAACTTCCAAAATTCGCCAACGACGCCGAAACCTATCAAACCACGCCCGAATGACCTCAAATTTTTCAAACACGTCACAATGACACTACGAACCTACTCCAACTTCCGGAATTCTATTCCAATCCCAATACCTAATTTTCCACTGCCAACCAAAATCGCCAAATTTCTAACTTTTGCAAATTCAAGCCTAATTCTACCACGGACCTCCAAATTACATTTCGGACGCACTACTAAGTCTAAAATCACCCAACGAAGCTAACTGAATCATAAAAATCAAAATTTGAATTTGTTTATTCATAAGTCAACTTTCGGTTGACTTTTTTAACTTAGTTTTCTAACTGAGAGACTAAACACCTCATTTCACTCCAAAAATTACTCCAGACCCAAACCTACCAACCCGATACAACTCAACACAGCTGAACAACACCTAAAAAAATAAAAATAAGGGAAACGGGGCTATAACTATAGGAACGACCGGCCGGGTCGTTACATGTGCAACTTGAAGACGTAGTAGCCACTGCAGCAGTAGTCCCAACAGAACCATTATGTTGTTTCGTACTTGTTGTCTCCCTATAGTTTTCTTCTCAAAGTTGAGCAACACTAGTCTCTTGGATTGGAGTGCCGACTATCATTCGCTGAACTAGTAAAAGATGAGCTCCATGTCTTGGTATTAGACGATTACGGGAAGCTCAAATGGGCTGAAAAGATTATCAAGCTGACATTCTTGAAAACGGATAATAAGGAGCTAATGGAATTTATTACTTCTGCTGATAAGTCTCTATTATTCTTTCTGAGGCAGGATGAGAAATCTTTCTCCAAGTATGAAATCAATATGCAGGAGTTAATAACTCATCCAATATCAAGCTGCATCAACTATGGTGAAGAGGTCGCAGTTAATGTCGCACGTTTAACGTACTTCAGGAGATGTGTCTAAGAATTAATGGGATGGGGGTTTTAGAAGGAAACTACTATTTTGAGATCTTTTCTTAAGAGTTAAGTCTAAAGTTTTTCCTTGCTTCCTTCAAATCTTAATCTATTTTTGTACTCTTTACCATTTTCAATATAAATTGTTGATGTTTAGCGGTAATCTTGCAGTAATCTAGAGGCCACGAGGCTTGAAAGCTAGACTCACTAAAAGGAATTTTATGACTCTTACTAACAACATATGCTAGACATAAACTAAAGATTTAACAAAGGGTAAACTCAAAACATGAGACTGTAAAACTTGTCAAACTGTAGGATAAGATACATGAGCCAGATGAGCATGCCAAACGCCAAGTGATACAGAATGAGCATCGGGTGAGGATGGTTTTGATACAGGAAGAAAGTATAGTTCTCCACTAGGCGACCCCGTGTGTAGAGTGTCCCTCGTTGCCAAGTCCTTTATCAAAAAATGGTTAGGAAAAAATTCAATTGAAATTGGTTAGACTTAGTAAAAGAACTAACATATAACATATTTTAAGTAGCATTAGGCACATCTAAGATGTCATCAATCATGAACTTCTTCTCAGAAATAAAAATGGACTTTTACCTATGTGAGAAATAGGAAGTTTGGAACCATTACCCAGAGTTACTTCTTCGGGATCTTGGTACTCAGAGTAAATACCCAAGTTATCAAGCTCAGATGTAAGGTGATGGTGGTGCCACTATCCATTAACCAATTTTGTATGGGTGGAGTTGGGGTGGTGGCTATATTGGAGGTAGGTCGTCAAGAAACCTTGTTACTATTGTTGCTGGTCTTGGGCGATGGGCACACACGAGCAATATGACCTTTACCTTCGCAATTATGACGAATAATCCCTGACATATCTGAAACTAGTGATTATGCATTAGAACTTATTCGTTGTTTAAAATTTTGAAGATTGCGATTAGAGAAAATTGAGAAAACCCTTTGATTTGAGGAGCGTCCATGGCCTCGACCCCCGTGACGTCTACCACGGCCACGAGTAGTAGGGATCAAGCTTTGAGTAATTGTGTTGTGGGTGCAATAACATTAATAGATTCATCTCTTTTCAATTTTCGTTGTGTTAGTATCTGTATTCGAAATTATAATTTCTGCAAAAAACAAAAAACAAAAACGAAACCAGAAATCAAAGACAGAAATAGAATGAAATGAATAACGTTCTGAGCCCAACAGAAAACTGTGTTTCCTTAAGGAATTTAATCCTCTCATTGTTGCCCAAAATGTTGGGTCCATTCCTCCAGGATAGAACAGAACAACAATTCTGTAATACCGTAATGGAAATTACGAAACTTCGTAGAACTGACAAACGACAGTAAACCACACTGATGCTTACGTTTTTGCGTTTGGAAAACAAATGCATAAATGCAGAAGAGAGATGGGAGAGTATGCACATTTTGGTGGTTAGAAAGTGAGACCACATCTTTGAATTTATAGCCAAACAGTCTGGGTTAAATATGTGTAAAAGTACCAGTTCACATGAGGTAGTGTTTCTCTAGAAAAACTTTTTTGTTTGATCACAATCAGTCATATCAACTGGCCGAAGCCGAAGCCGAGCCGAGAGACGACGACAACGCGAGACACCACTTCTTCTTAACTCTTTAAGAGCTAGAAGATGTGCTTCTGTACATAAGCACAAAGAATTTCTTTCTTTCTTTCAATGAGGGACAAAGTGCATTAGTAAAGGAAACTATTTCAAACTTTACGTTTCCCTCCATTTCCTATTCACACCTCTATCTAATTAGATTTAAAAAACCAACACGTTCTTCATTCAACAAGAGCCCATATAAAGCATCAAAATTGATGTCCACTTACGCAATTCAAGTGACCTAGTGAAAGGGCGATAGGCAGGGTCTAGTCCAGCAAGAACAAATTCCACCAAGTCATCATTAGTAACTGGATGCTGCAATGCATCTAACTTATCCGCGATTCCCTTTGCCTTCTGCATGTAAGATTCAATACTTGCAGTGTCGCACCGTAGAGTGTGCAATTGCGTCTTGAGTTCACGAATTTGTGGCTTCGATACTGAAGCATATGCAACAACAAGTTGTCCCAAGCTGCACGAGCAGTCTCTGCTTCGACCAATTGGGGCAAGATACTCTAAAAAACGGGGGCAACAATCCAACTTAAAACAAGTTGGTCTTCACCTACCCAGACTTTATACACTGGGTTTGGTTGATTATTGACCAAAAATTGTGGTGGAACTGGTTCACTACCATCAATATGGTGCTTCAGACCACATCCGCATACCATACGCTTAAACTGCATCTTCCAGAGCAGAATGTTTGATGACGTGAACTTAACCGGTAACTGATGTGCAAGGTTTGGAGAAGAGAAGTAAGTTTGCAGCGAAGGATTTCCTGAAGATGTTATTGCAACACTCGAAGTTGAGGAAGAGATGGTTTCATCCCCATCGTTGTTTTTTTTTTGTTGTTTTAAGGAGAAATAGAGGAAAAATTGTGGCTTCTGATATCATGTAAAGGCTCTTTCTCTCTATCGCTTAGAATGTTTGGTTACATCAGAATATATATACTAGGAAAATCTTGGAGAGCAAACAGGGTAAAGATTTACATATCTGGTGACTCCTTTAAAACAAACAGGGTAAAGATTTACATGTGGTTGAATACTACTGCTCTGCTTGCTTCCTCTGTTTTACCATATGTACACCAAGATTATAAACTTCAATGTTATCATATGGATTACCAAACACTTATTAGAACTGTGACTTAACCACAGGCAACGGCGTACGCAAAATTTTTTATAAGTGATATCGACATTTAAACAAGTTTGACAATGAAACAAATATTATAACGACATCATAAATTCTAATTCGAAAGCAAAAGAGAAAAATTAGTAATAGAACAACTCACAATTATGATTGCTGCAAGCAATTTTGGAGATTTCATAATGAATAGGTTTTTTCTAGGGTATAAAATAATTGAACTCCAATGTATTTATATTGTTTACTGTCCTTTTTCCTATACAAAAGAGTAGTTTAGTTCTCTTTCCCTGCAAATCGGATGAATAATTGTATCCTACATTGCTGAGCTCGAACCGCTGACCACTGCTCAGGGAACTGACCAGCGAATAAACTATCTTGCTTTAATTAAGTGGTGTCATTTTATTTTACTTGTACTTATTTTTTCTTTTACATATATATATATATAAAAAAAAATAAAAAAATTCGATCAAGCGGTATCGAATGATTAATTCCTAAAGTTAATTGTGAAGTTGCAAACAAAACTTTCCAGGCAGACACAATTACTCTTATAATAGTAATATGGATTTTCACTTTACTTTGTTAACTCTTAAGGTTAATTGTTTAGTATTTACCAATTCGTACTCTCCACATTCATGAGCAAAACACAGTTACAATTACCACTGCTACAGCTTCGATTTACGGCATCAGGTAACAAAATACTACCGTACAAGTTAAAGCTTCAATCTAACAAAGGTACACGAATTTACAGCACCTCAAGATGAGCAGCTTCGACATAATTGTTGAGCTCTGCACAATCAATCAAATAGCAGAAAAGATAGTAGCAATCCCAATAAAATTCATAATCTAAAGTAACAAACTTCAAACACCAGTAATCCTTCTTTCTCAATACATCAAAATTTCAAGCAGTTAAGCCAGTTCGAATCACTACGTATTACAATATGATACCAAAATCTTCAATCGGACCAAAAAAAAAAAAAAGAAAGGCTTGAGGTTCTCAAGCGACCGCAATAGGCAGTTGTTTCGAAGGCTCAACGTGTTTATTGGAATCTCCGAGGAAATCTTCCATATTATAAATAACAGTGATGTAGAGGGAACAGCTAGGGCATCGAGCGATCTCTTCGCCTAGCTTCAGATCTTCCTTTGTTATTTGGAACAGGTCGCCGCACGGACAAGGATATGTGAAAGCTTGGAGCTCGTTGTTCCACTCCATGTCCTCAATCTCCACGTCGTCGTACGACATCCTCGCTGGTTTTTCTTCGTTTTATTAGGGTTTTTCTGTTCGGAATTTGGTAAAGGGGAAAAGGTCTGTGGAAGTTGATTGGGTTTTTGAAGGATGAGGAAAATTGCATCTGACGTCCTTTTAATAACTTAGAAAATATGCAATATGACCCTGAACATTAGTAAATTGCAACTTCAGCATGTTCAGGGACTTAAGGCGGTGGGAAATAACAAACCAGCATATACACGTGAAAACCAAATTTTATTTCTATCTACTCCCTTCATTTGGCTAAAATTACTCTTAGAGGTAAACTTATTATTAACAAGGGTGTGTTTGGCACGAAGGAAAATATTTTTCAATTTTTCTATGTTTGGTTGGCTTAAATGTTTTGGAGAATATTTTTCTTATCAATTCATTTCATTTTCCTCCAATTGGAGGAAAATGCTTTTCTTATCAAGAGGGGAAAACATTTTCGAAAACTCTTCTCAAACTTCCCCACCCTATTTCCAACTCACCCCACACCCCGACACCCACCCACCTAACCCCACCCTATGCTCTCCCTCCAAAAAGGTTTATTCTCCGTCACCACCCATTCTACTACCCCACCCCACCCCGCAATTTTTTTTTTTTTTTGTAATTTTAAAATTTTATTTTTCGTTTTTCTACACCACCCACTCCACCCCTCTCCCCCGCACAATTTTTTTTTACTTTTTTCTAATTTTTAAATTTCTGTTCTTTCTATTTTCTGCACCCTCATATATTTTCAGTTTTACTTTTTTCATCTTTCAGTTTATAGGTTCGAAATTTTACAAGTATCAAAGTTATGAGTTCGGAGGTTTATGTGTTTAAAAGTTTACGGGTTTAGAAATTATAAAATTTAGGGGTTCGAAATTTTGCGGTTTCGAAAATTTTGCGGTTCAAAAGTTTAAAAATTGTGGGTTCGGAAGGTTGTTGGTTCGAAAGTTTATGGCTTCATCTTTATTGTATCAAAATTATTATTTATGAATACTCTTGAGAAATTTTTTTCCTTAATTTGCGTACCAAACACCAAAAAATGAATAAGATTACTACTTATTTTCTAAAAAAATATTTTATCGGAAAACATTTTCCGTTATACCAAACACACCCTAAATGTTTAGCCCTCAAAATATAATATTATTGTTCTTTTTTTAAATTGAGTCTTTAAAATTCCTTAAGTGCCCAAGTAAATATGTTGAAACTGTATTTGTATTCATTAGCTCTAATATCATTTACTTGAGATTAATGTTTTAACGCATAAAACCAACAGTAATTGTGAGGAAGAAGATTAAGGTGTTACTTTAGATTCGGATAAATTGCTCCTATTTTTTACATTTTCTTTTACAAGAAATAATAATAACAATGGTTCAATTCCAAATATCATTGTAACTGTCATGGGCGGCTTTCCCATGACCCCTTGGACGCGCCCCGTGGCGTCCCAGCAAGCCT
>MDKI01092379.1:0-54357 GCA_005239505.1 Nicotiana paniculata | reverse complement strand
TAAAAGTGATTTTTAATTTTGACCAATGTTGACCTGAAAACAGACCAACTTTGGTCACTAATTGTCCAGAAATTAAAAATTAGCGACCAAAGTTGGTCGCTATTTGCTTTTCCTGTATTAACCGACCAACTTTGGTCGGTAATTTTAAGTAAGATTTATTTATATTTTATAAAATATTTTAAATAATAATATAATTATTAAAAATTTATAACTGGGTCCCACGATCAAAGTTGGTCGCTAATGTCAATGTTTCTTTGACCAAGCAAGTCTGACCAGCCTGATCAACATTTTGACCACTTTACCGACCAAATACCGACCAACCTTGGTCGGTAAATTATTTAAAATAAATGTTTAATATTTTTCTC
The DNA here is from genome assembly GCA_005239505.1 of Nicotiana paniculata. Taxonomy (NCBI): domain Eukaryota; kingdom Viridiplantae; phylum Streptophyta; class Magnoliopsida; order Solanales; family Solanaceae; genus Nicotiana; species Nicotiana paniculata. Next base: position 53,992 of record MDKI01092379.1, on the reverse strand, counting down.
CACATTTGCGACCAACTTTGGTCGCAAATAGTTTATCGGTAATTTCAAGATTTCTAGTAGTGTTGGCTAATTAACCGGCCTTGTCTTGATTTGTGCCGAGATTCCCGCCGTGATCCTCGCCCAATCACGGATGTTTCGGCTTACTGTTACTTGACTGGGTAAACCCCCTTCGATCTCACTCGATCTCCATTCCGCTCAGTCTCGATCTTGGTTGAACATCGTCTTTGACTGGTCCTTGAATTAAGGGTTCATCAAGCTGACTCCATATTGAGGCTCGATACAATACGAGGCTGAACCGTGGCCTATCATGATCCAACCCCGATTAGTCACAAGAAGGGCAGACCCGTTCTGACCGAATACAGATAGTCCCTTCGTTTCTCAGTTATAAGATGATGAGAAATGACATGAATTCCCGAGCTCCATCTTTTCGAGTGATGATGTCAGTGACTAGCTCGACCGTGACGCAAGCAACAAAACGCCCCGTTGGTCTGCTTACCAACGCATTAAATGTCTGTCAGGTGCTGGTCGGCACTACCTGATTCTGAACCGTCACCTTCAACCTATAAAAACCTTAACTTTCTTTCATTTAAAATTTTACAACCAACGTCTCCCCTACTTCTTGCTTTGAAAGAATCCTTTACTTCTCAATTCTCATTCAAATTTCTTGAACCTTAATCAATTTCCTTGCTTTCTGATTTTCTTTTCACAGATGGCCAAAACTTCCAAAACTGTGCCACAAAAAGAGACTCCTTCTTCACCGCGTCCTGCCGGTGATGCGACTGCGACGGAGCCCCACTCTGAGAAATTCGTTCCGGCGGGGTACCTGATTGTCGCTGATTTTAAGATAGAGAAGACCCCCTCGGTGCAGGGCCGGTGCGAGCCAATGTCGAGGTGGAACTCTGCCATACTAATGCCTTCAATATCCAATTTATAATATCATGCCACCAAGACTTCTTTCGCCTTATCACAATCAAGGAATACATGTTCACCATTTTCCTCTAAGCCAAAAAAATAGTACACCGCTTGAAGATGCATGCCTCAGCTAGTAAATTCAATTTAGTAGGTAGAATTTTGCGCTAACCTTCAAATAAAATCTTTAATTTATGGAGGTAACTTCAAGTACCAAAACTTCTTTCAGTCAATAAATTCCCATGAAAGTCTAAAGTTTGAGAGAGAGAGAGTATAAAATATAATAACCTGATTTAAGGAAATGCCAAATTAATCGATCAGCTTTCCCTATTACACCAATCGAAATACTGCAAATTATTTTTGTTTCCTCTTTATTGAAGATAGAGAATATTTTATTTTTCCATTCCACATTCTGTCTTCTTTGCAAAATAGATCTTTAACTTGAATACCTTGTGTTTACATAGATAAATTACTTTTGGGAAAAAATATTATCTAAAGGCAGCCAAGGGTCATTATCAATACCAATTTTTTTACTATCCCTCATCCTCCATCTAACATCATTTTACAACTTCTTAGAGCAATATGCTATTCTACACAAAATTAGAATTGTGGCATAATTGAGCCGATAAAAAAATCACTAAAAAAAATTATTTAACTTGAAGACTTGACAAAGAAGAAAGTTTGGGTCAGTGAGGAATCTCAAACCTTGCTTCCCAAGCATAGAGGTATTAAAATATTACAAGTTACGAAAACTCACACTACTAGAAATTCGGGCAATACCGTCCAAAAAAACCGACCAAGGTTGGTCGGTAATGGCCAATAACCATACAAAACGCGATCAATACGTATGGACGGTATTTTGAAGGTCGGAAGGGCATACCGACCAAAGTTGATTGAAAATTACCGATCACCTTTGGTCGGTCAGGTAAATTCAAAAAAAAAAAAAAATATTGCCGAAAAAACCGACCAAAGTTTGTCGGTATTGAAATTATGTAATTAAAAAATGCACCATCTAGGAATCGAACATTGGTCTGTACTGTGGCAGGATACTATTCTACCACTAGACCATTAATGCATTTTGTTTTGAGATTGTCATTTATTTCATTTATACTCTTTAATTGTATTTTCACACGAAAATAACCGACCAAAGTTGGTCGGTTTTATTAAAAAATAAAATTACGGACCAAAGTTGATCGGTTTTTTAAAATAACCGGCCGAATTAACTGACCGATTTTGGTAGTTTTTTTAATATTAAATTTAATTTATTTTAAATAAAAAACCGACCAACGTTGGTCGGTTTCTTGAAAAATAAATTTCGCGGGACTCAAAAATAGTTTCCGTATTTTTGCGCCAGAGAAAACCGACCAAAGTTGGTCGGTTTCGTAAAAAAATTAAAAAATAAAATATTTTAAAAACCTATCAACTTTGGTCGATTTTTTGACCGACAAAAATTGGTCGGTCGACCGTGGTGAATTTTTACCGAATTTCTAGCTAGTAGTGTCATACCTCCTATCTTCTTTTTTCATAACGGTGCTGCCATATGCATCTTTCTTTGCTCTCCAATATTTGAGACCTACCAGAATGAGTTTATCATTTTCTTCTTGATCATTACATATAGAGTTCGGAATAAGAAAAATAGCCAATGCATGAGCCACTAACTTAGTCAGAACATCCTTCTCTACTCTAGATAAAAATATTTTTCCCCAACCCAAAAGATTGTTCCTCACCTGGTCTTTAAAAAAAGTAAAAATTTGATTCTTATTGCTACCAATTAATGAAGGTAAAGCAAAATATCCGATATGGTCAATGGGGTTATAACCTCTAATTCAGTAGATAAAGTAAGTTGTGCATCTTCCCCCACGCTAACGCTGAAAAAATACCAAACTTATTATATTGTATTGCTTGACCAGGAGCTTTCTCATAAATAGATAAAATAATTTAATATTAACACATTTTCTGTTTATAGCACGGAAGAAGAAAAAAAATATTTGCAAACAAAAAATGAGATATACTAGGAGCTCTCATGCAGATTCGACTACCATGGATACTACCTGAACTTTGTGCATAGCGTAATAAAGTAGATGACCCTTCCGCACATAAAAATGTATGGTAAAGAGATAATGGATCATCTTGCCTAAGTACTCTCTCTGGAACAATCAACCCAATTTCCTCTCCATTAATTTTTTTTATTCCCAGAAGTCATACACATCATAATAAAGTCAATTCAACAAGGATCAAACCCTAACTTAGCATAATAGCTTCAAGAAACCCTCGGTCTACTCTATCATCATAAGCTTTGGTAATATCGATTTTCAGAGCCATCTCACCTTTGATACGTTGTCTGTTGCATCTCATGTAATGAATTACTTTATAAGATATTAATACATTATAAGTAATTAACACTCCATGCACAAAAGCTTACCGAGTTGGTGAGATAATTCTTGGCAATAGACACTTCAGCCTACGTAATAACCCGGACGGTCTTTTTGATTGTAGCTATGTTCCCTTATTTATTGCTTATTCTATATTCATATGTTGTTACGTGACTTGTCGGGGTGGTTGGTTCGGTTCCGGGGATGTTTTACAATGAATTGGGACACTTAGTCCCAAGGTTGGAAGACTAAGTTGAAAGAGTTGAACGGATGTTGAATTATATATAAATGACTCTGGAATGACGTTTTGATGGTTCTTATAGCTCTGTATAGTAGTTTTGTACTTAGAAGTGTGTCCGGATATTGATTTGGAGGTTCGTAGATTATTTTGGCTTGAATTGGCGAAACTTGGAAAAGTTGAAGTTTGGAGAGTTAAAAAGTTTGGCCGAGAGTTGACTTCATTGTTATCGGGCTCAGATTTTGGTTTCGAAAGTTGGAATATGTCCTTTGTATCACTTATGACTTGTGTACAAAATTTGAGGTCAATCGGAGTTGGTTTGATAGGTTTCGGCATCGATTGTAGAAGTTAGAAATTCATTAGTTTCATTAGGCTTGAATTGGGATGTGATTCGTATTTCCGATGTGATTTGAGGCCTCGACTAAGTTCGAATTGCATTTTAGAACTTTTTTGCATGTTTGGATGGGGTCCCAGGAGCCTTGGGTATGATTCGGATCAAGTTCGGCTTCATTTTGGACTTTGAGGGATTGCTGATATTTAGGTATCTGGTTTCCTTATTCGCGATCGTGGAAAGTCCCTCGTGATTGTGAAGGCTTGTTTGGGTGATTGGTGAAAATGTTCTACGCGTTCGCGAGAGTTGGTCCGCACTCGCGGAGCTTTGGTCAGTGGTAGTACGCGAATGCGTGAGTGGTACCGCGTTCACAAAGAAGGAAGGGGAAGGCCTGGAAGCTCACACGATTGTTCTTCGCGATCGTGAGAGGGAGTTCGGGATCGCGTAGCTTCGAATTTTTGTGCATCGCGTTTGCGGCTGGAGTTCCGCGTTCGCGGAGGTCATTTGCGAGGGCAACATTATTTTGTCCTTCGCAATCGTGAGGGACTTCTCGCGATCGTGAAGAGGAACTTCTGGGTAACACATATTTAATTTCAAAATCAAGGATTTGGACCCATTTTTAATATTTTGAGCTAGAGACCTCGGTTTTGGGCGATTCTTGAAGAGATTTTCAAGTAGTTGATTGAGGTAAATGATTCTAACTCGCATTTGGTTAATATACATGAATCTATCATTATTTTTATCATTTAATTAGTGTTTTGGGTTGGAAAGAAATTGGAGAAAATCGTAGAAACTTCATAAACTATATTTTGAGGATTTGAAAGGCGATTTGAGGCCGAAATCGGATAATTCAGGTTTGGTTGAACTCGTTATTGAATAGTTGTTCAGGTTTCTTAAACTTTGTCGGATTCCAAGACGTGAGCTCGGGAGACTTTTTGGGTTGACTTTTGACTTTGGTTAAAAAACTTAGCTTTATCGTATGAAATCAATTCCTATAGCTTTTATTGATTGTATTAAGTTGTTTGTGGCTATATTCTAGTCGTTCGGAGGCTTATTCGGGAGGCAAAAGATTGTTGGAGTAGGGATTTGCACGATTTGAGGTAAGTAACACTTATAAACTTGGTAATGAAGGTATGAATCCCTGAACTACGTGTTATGTAGTCGGCGTTGAGGTGGCGCACATGCCAGGTGACTAGCGTGTGGGTGTGCACCAAGGTAATTGTGACTCGGTTGATTCCGTGGTACTGTATAGTTACCAAATCTTATTTTTATTCATTTAATCTCTATGTGTTAGATAAATTAAGCTGTGATCTAAGTTAGAAGTCATGTTTAGGCTATATGATGGTAATGTTGGGACCCACCGAGGTCATTTATGTTCTTTATTTATTTGCTTAAATTGCAATTATGTACTTAGTTACATTCATCATTTGCATATCATATCTTAGTCTCTATTATCATTTATTGTCATATCATGCAACATTGTTTGGGCTTATCAACATGAGATTTGTGAGCGCGAAAGACTTGAGAGAATGATGACTGAGTTGAGGATGAGGGCCCAGATTGTGAGTGATATTTATGGGATCGAGTTTCACGTCGCATAAGGCTTATTTGATTCATGATGTAATCGAGCTGAACGCTATAGCATGCCATATTGGCTTAAATTAGCACTTAGGAAGGATTCACCCCTCCGCTGGCATACCAACAGATGGCGCAGGTTTTATCGGTTCCAAGCCTACACTACTATTGAATGGCGAGGGTGGTCGATGCAGTTTTAAACCAACTAGGCCGGGATCGAATCCACAGGGAGTTAATTTGTTTGTAAGTAGATTTTTATCTGAGCTAGATGTGGGTTTTGTTTCTAATTACAGTTCCAAACATGACCCTAATTCCTTGTTAGCCTAGTTTTCCTAGACTTAGTCCCTCTTTCTCAAGTAGAGACTAAGTCATATAGGCATGAATCAGTGTTTGCAACCACAAATTCTGTAATTCTAGCAAGAACTAGGCTAAATATCACTAACCCTATACATTCAATCCCTAAAATTCAACACCCATTAAATACCCGCACAAGGGTTGGGTCACAACCCTAGCTATGGTCTATCTACTAATGGAAATATCAAAAACTAAAGATGAAAAGAAGATAAAATCCATAATATATGATTAAGGAATGAAAATCTAATGTTAAAAGACGAATCTAGTACAAAATTTCCCAACACAGAAGGTTCAGCCGTGTCAGGTGCTCCTACAATACATATCATAACCTAAAAATGACAAAATATTCTATTTATACTAAGCTGAAATATTCTGACAAAAATACCTCTGCGGAGATTGTGCAGCCGCATAATTCTGAGCGCGGCCACACTCTTGCTTTCGCGGCCGCACTCTTACTTTCGCGGCCGCGTAATTCTGATCACAATCTGCATTCTTCAATTTTTGATCTGGGTTGAACTGAGTTTCGTGGACCGCATAATTTCAATTGCGGTCGCTCAAGGGACTTCCGTGGCTGCACAATTCTGACGCGGACCGCACTTCTTTCTTTTTCTCAAGTTGTGTACTCTTTGAACCTCAGGCATCAGAGTCTGCGTAATTCCAATTGCGACCACACATGTACTTTCGCGGCCACACATTTGTGGTGCGGTCCGCACTCATTAGTTAGCCCAAAAATCACCTTCTCTGAATTTCTCTATCACGGACTGCGTAGTTCTGATAGCGTCCGCGTCGTGGCTTTCGCGGCCGCACAATATGTGTGCGGTCCACGATTCAGAGCTCTTTTCTCAGCCTTGGTTTTTGTTCAAATTTTGACTCCTCTGTGAGTTGATGATGCTCCTTTGGCTCATTTTAAAAAATTCCTGCAAGCAAGCATATTTCATTAGTTTTCGGGAACACCTTCAAGCATTTTTGGCCTAAAACACAAGTAAAAGAGAGCAAATAATAGGTTAAAATCCCTACTTATCAAGGTACCGTTGAGTGTTGAGTGTGAGTGCCGAGTGCGAGTGCTGAGCGATTGAGTGTGCTGAGTGAGGTTGAATACTCCGAGAGCATAAGTTTGAGTTTATCATTGTGTTGCATTACTGGTGACATCCATATTTGACATCTAGATTTTTGTACTGTGTACAACTCATTATAAGATTTCTCTGAGTTATTACTGTTATTTTCCTATCATATTTGTACTGTTCTTATCTTAATCTGGACTGTACCTATCTAAGCTCGTCACTCCTTTCAGCCCAAGGTTAGTCCTGTTACTTATTGAGTATATTGGGTCGCTTGTACTCATAATACACTCTGTACTGCGTGTGCAGATTGAGGTACATCTAGACCCGGTGGTTGCTAGACGCGAAGCAGTATCCGTGAGGAGACATTTGAACTAGATGCTTTGATGCCCGCAAGCCTCGACTCTCTTCTTTTTCAGTTTTATTCTGTACTGTTCTATCTTTCAGACAATTGTATTAGAGATTTATACTGTGTTGACACTTGGTAGCTCATGTACTTAGTGACACTCGAATTTTGGGTATTTTGTATTTGAGTCGTAGTTATTCTGATCGGTTATTCATAAGAGTTTTTACTTATTAAGATTATTTCATCATATTTGCAATTTGAAATGCGTAGTTATTTGTGATTGTCGGCTTCCCTAATATTGTTATAGGTTCCATCATGACATGTGAGATTTGTGTCGTGACAAGTTGATATCAGAACCTAGGTTACATAGGTCTCACAAGTCATGAGCAGGTTTAGTAGATTCTTGTGGATTGGTACAGAGACATCTGTACTTACCTTCGAGAGGCAATCGAACCGTTAGGAAACTTCATTTTCTTGTATTCTTATCGTGTGAATTTGTTGATTGCGGAAACTAAACTTTCGTTATCCTATTCTCTCATAGATGGTGAGGACACATGCTACCAAATCGGGCAGACGGCCACCGGTACCACCAACTAGGGCTACGAGAGGCCGGAGGCACGATAGAGGCCGAGGTGCAGCTCGTAAAACAGCTAGAGTAGCACCTGTGGAGCCATATGTTGCTCCAGCTCAGGATCATATACGAAATGTGGTTGAGCCGGTGGGGCCAACTCAGGCACCAACTGTGCCCATTGTGATTCCAAGCCTTCAGGAGGCTTTGGCCCAAATGTTTACTGTATGTACAACATTTCTCAGGCGGTTTAAATTCTGCACCAACCACTTCTAAGACCGAGGGAGGTGATCAAACTCCCACCGCCCGTACTCCAGAGCAGGTGGTTTAGGGGCTTCAGACACCGAGGGTACTACCAGCCTAGTCGCTTCTATTTGCTCAGGACTAGGTGGGTCCACCTATTAGTGACAAGGAGAAGAAGATGGTAGAGACGTTTGGGAGGCTTAGGCCTCCAGTATTCAGTGGGGTTGAGTCAAATGATGCTCAGGATTTCTTGGACAGGTGTTAGGGGATTCTTTCCACGGCGGGTATTCTGGAGACTAGTGGTGTCTCATTTACTACTTTTCAGCTGTTGGGGACAACCTTCAGATGGTGGGGGGACTATGAGTTGAGCAGTCCATCCCGCGCTGCACCGCTTACGTGGCATAAGTTCTCAGTTCTCTTCTTAATGAAGTTTGTTCCACAGACCTACAGGGAGGAGCTGCGTACGCACTTTGAGTAGCTACGCCAGGAGGGTATGTCAGTGACCTTGTATGAGATAAGATTTTTAGAGTTGGATCCTTCACGCGATCTGGTTGGTTTCCATAGAGAGGGAGAGTATTAGAAGGTTTATTGATGGCCTCAATTATGGACTGCGCTTCATGATGAATCGGGAGATTGCATCACGTTCTAGGTTTGACGTGGTTGATATTGCTAGGAGGCTAGAGCAGGTTCACAGTCAGGAGCATGAGGAGAGGGACGCCAAGAGGCCTCGTGGTTGGGTGGTTTCTATGGTGTCTCTTCTGGAGGGCAGTCCCACCACAAGAAGGATCTTCCTTATAGGCCCGCTCAGATGGCTCATCCGGTTCATCGTGGTGCATCATCTAGCCATGGTTCATACAGTGCTTGTCCATGTCAGTTGTCTCTCAATTCCCTCCCAGCTTAGAGTTCATCTTGTGATCCATCAGTTCAGGGTTCACCTATACTAGATTCTTCTAGTAGCTATTCTTGTTCTCGGGTCCGATTCAGTCTCCAACACTATTTGCGGATCAGAGTTGCTTCGATTGCGGGGAGTTTGTACATGTGTGGAGGTATTGTCCCTATCATTTTAGAGGTCCAGTTAAGAAGAGGGATCAGGTTGTGACTTCTGCACCAGTTACTTCACCACCCACTCAGCCATCTTGGAGTGGGGCTCAGGCAGCTAGAGGACGCCCTAGAGGGGGTGGCCGATTAAGTGGCGGTCAAGCTCAATGCTTTGCTTTCCCTGCCAAGCCAGTGGCCATTGCTTCAGACACTGTGATCACATCTATTGTCTCAGTATGCCACGTGGATGATTCCATATTATTTGACCCTGGTTCCACTTATTCATATGTATTATCATACTTTGCTCGTTATCTGGACATGCCCTGTGAGTCCTTAGTTTTGTCTATTCATGTATCTACTCCGGTGGGTGATTCTATTATTGTGGAGCGTGTGTATCGATCATGTGTGGAGACCATTTGGGGAATTGGAGATGAGAGTTGAACTCTTATTGCTTAGTATGGTTGATTTTGACGTGATTTTGGTCATGGATTGGTTGTACCCATGTCATGCTATTCTGGATTGTCATGCTAAGACCGTGACATTGGCGATGCCAGGGTTACCTAGGATCGAATGGAGAGGTTCTCTGGACTATGTTCCAGTAGGGTGATTTCATATATGAAGGCCCAACAGATGGTTGTGAAGGGGTGTTTGTCATATTTGGCTTTTGTGAGGGATGTTGGTGCTGATACTCTTCCCTTCAATTATGTTCTGATAGTGCGAGACTTTTTGGATATGTTTCCTGCAAACCTGCCAGGAATGCTGCCTGATAGGGATATTGATTTTGGTATTGACTTGGTATTGGGCACTCAACACATCCCTATTCCTCTGTAACGTATGGCACCAACAGAGTTGAATGAATTGAAAGAGAAACTTTAGAAGCTTCTTGATAAGGGATTCATGAGGCCCAATGTGTCGCCTTGGGGTGTACCGATTCTTGTTGTAAGAAGAAGGATTGGTACTATATGGATGTGCATTGACAATAGATAGTTGAACAAACTTATAATTAAGAAAAAAGATCCTTTGCCGCGCATTAATGGCTTGTTCGACCAGCTTCAGGGAGTTAGGGTGTTCTCTAAGATTGATGTGAGGTCGGGGTATCACCAGTTGAAGATTCGGGACTCTGATATTCTGAAGACGGAATTCAGGACCCGCTATGGTCACTACGAGTTCCTTATGATGTCTTTTGGGCTGACCAATGACCCAACAACATTCATGCATCTGATGAACAGTGTATTCCAACCATATATTGATTTCTTTGTCATAGTATTTATTGATGATATTCTGGTGTACTCACGTAGCCAAAAGGAGCATGAACAACATTTGGGAATTGTACTACAGATGTTGAGGGAGGAGACGATTTTATGTTAAGTTCTCCAAGTGTGAGTTTTGGCTCAATTCAGTGGCGTTCTTGGGGAAAGTGGTGCCTAGTGAGGGGATCAAAGGTGGATCCGAAGGAAATTGAGGTAGTTCAGAGTTGGCCCAGACCGTCTATAGCTATTGAGAATCGGAGTTTTCTCGGCTTGGCCGAATATTATCGCCACTTTGTGGAGGGTTTCTCATCCGTTGCAACACATTTGACCTGGTTGACCTAGAAGGGTGCTACATTCAGGTGGTCTGATGAGTGTGAGGAGAGCTTTAAGAAGCATAAGACTCCCTTGACCACAACTCCAATTCTTGTTTTGCCTTTAGCATTGGGTTCTTATACAATGTATTGTGATACTTCTCTAATTGATATTGGGTGTGTCTTGATGTATGAGGGTAGAGTGATTGTGATTGCTTATGCTTCATGCCTGTTGAAGCCTCATGAGAAGAAATACACCGTTCGTGATTTGGAGTTGGCAGCCATCGTTCATGCATTGAAGATTTGGAGGCACTATCTCTACAGCGTGTCTTGTGAGGTATTTACAGATCATCAGAGTCTTCAACACTTGTTCAAGCAAAAGGATCTAAATTTTAGGCACGGAGATTGTTGGAGCTGTTAAAATAGTATGATATTACCATTTTATATCATCTCGAGAAGGCCAATATGGTGGCCGATGCCTTGAGTAGAAGGGCGGTGAGTATGGGTAGCTTTGCATACATTCCTGTTGGTGAGAGACCACTTGTATCAGATTTTCAGACCTTGGGCAATCAGTTCATGCGGTTAGAAGTTTTGGAGCCTATTCGGGTTCTAGCTTGCGTAGTTTCTCGATCTTCTTTATATGATCGCATCAGAGAGCGTCAATATGACGACCCCTATTTGCTTGACCTTAAGGACACGGTTCAACACGATGATACCAAAGAGGGTTCTATTGGATATGATGGGGTGTTGGGGATGAAGGGTCAGATTTTTGTTCCCAGTGTAGACGGGTTACATGAGTTGATTCTTGAGAAGGACTATAGTTCACGATATTCCATTCAACCGGGTGCCGCAAATATATATCAGGACTTGACGCATCACTATTGGTATAGAAGAATGAAGAAGGATATAGTGGATTTTGTAGGTTGGTGCTTGAACTGTCAGCGGGTGAAGTACGAGCATCAGAAGTCGGGCGGTTTGCTTCAGGCTTGAGATTCTTGAGTGGGAATGGGAGCGTATAACCATGGACTTTGTAGTTGGGCTCCCACGAACTTTGAAGAAATTTGATGCTATTTGGGTGACTGTGGACCGGTTGACTAAGTCCACGCATTTCATTCTAGTTGGGACAACCTATTCTTCGGAGCGGTTGGCTGAGATCTATATCCGTGAGATTGTTCGCCTTTATGGTGTGCCGATATCTATTATTTCATATCAGGGCACGCAGTTCACATCACAATTTTGGAGAGTTGTGCAGCGAGATTTAGGTAGATGGGTTGAGTTGAGTACAACATTCCCCCCTCAGATGGACAGACAGTCCGAGCGCACCATTCAGATATTAGAGGATTTGTTACACGCTTGTGTCATGGATGCAGGGGGTTCTAGGGATTAGTTTCTACCCCTTGCAGAGTTTGCCTACAACAACAACTACCAATCGAGTATTCAGATGGCTCCGTATGAGGCCTTGTAAAGGACGCAGTGTCGATCTTCGATTGGTTGGTTAGAGCAGGGTGAGGCTGGGTTATTGGGTACTGACTTGGTTAAGAATGCTTTGGAAAAGGTTAAGTTGATTCAGGATCAGCTTCGCACGACACATACTAGATAGAATAGATACGCCGATCGAAAGGTTCGTGATGTTTCTTACATAGTGGGAGAGAAGGTATTGCTCAGAGTTTCACCCATGAAGGGTGTTATGAGGTTTAGGAAGAAGGTAAAGTGGAGCCCTCGGTATATTGGCCCTTTTGAGGTACTTGAGAGGATTGGAGAGGTGGCTTACAAGCTTGCATTGCCACCTAGTATATCGAGTTTTCACCTAGTGTTTCAGGTTTTGATGCTCCAGAAGTATTTCGGTCATTCGTCTAATGTTTCGGGCTTCAGTACAATTTAGTTAGATGTGGATTTGACTTATGATGTAGAGCCGATGGAAATTTTGGATCGACATGTTCGAAAGTTGAGATCTAAAAATATAGCTTCAAAGAAAGTACAGTAGAGAGGTCAGCCAGTTGAAGAGGCTTCTTGGGAGACTGAGCGGGAGAAACAGAGCATCTATCCAAACCTATTTCAGGATCCAGGTATGATTCTAGATCCGTTTGAGGATGAAAGTCTATTTAAGGGGGGGGGGGGAGAATGTAAATACCCGACTGGTCGTATTGACCAAATACCGGGGGAACAACCGATTTTAAAAGGTATGGACTCAAAGAAGTTTGTCATTTTCCCCAAGTGCGGCTTCGAAGCCCATTTCGAAGAAATTCCGCATGCTGGAAATTCCTAAGTACAATGGGACCACCGATCCCAATGAGCATGTCACCTCCTATATATGCGCCATAAAAGGAAATGATTTGGAAGATGATGAGATCAAAACTGTTCTACTGAAGAAATTTGGAGAAACTCTATCGAAGGGAGACATGATCTGGTATCACAATCTACCACCTAATTCCATTGACTCCTTCGCCATGCTTGTAAACTCTTTCATAAAGGAACATGCCAGGCAAATAAAGGTTGCGACGAGGAAATCGGACCTTTTCAAGGTGAAACAAAAGGATAATGAAATGCTGAGGGAGTTCGTATCTCGGTTCCAGATGGAACGCTTTGAACTACCACTGGTTACAGATGATTGGGCTGTTTAAGCCTTCACGCAAGGTTTGAACAAATGAAGTTCGGTGGCATCACGTCAACTGAAACAGAATTTAATTGAATATCCGGCGGTAACCTGGGCCGATGTGCATAATCGGTACAAGTCAAAGATTAGGGTCGAGGATGATAAATTCGGGACCCCCTCTATCCGAACAGGCCCGTAGGAAGAAATAAGAGGGATATCAACAGGGAACCTAGGCCGAATAGAGACCAATATCAGCCATACAACGCAAATCGCAGAAACAACGGCCCAGGATTAAATCCCATCCGAAATGATTGAAGGAACGATCGAGGGCAGAGCTCTCGAGGAATTATGAGAAAAAGTGGGTTCGATAAACATGAGGATCCCACAAAGGCACCACGATTATCAGAGTACAACTTTAGTATCTACGTATCAGGTATTGTGTCGGCCATTGCGAGAATCAAAGATACTGGATGGCCCAGACCCCTACAAACCGATCTTTCCCAAAGAAACCCCCATAAAATATGCAAGTACCATGGAACACATAGCCACAGAACCGAATATTGCAGACAACTGAGGGAGGAGGTAGCCCTTCTATTCAACGAGGGCCACCTTCGGGAGCTCTTGAGCGATCGAGCTAAGAACCATTTCAGAGACAGGGACGCCAACAGGAAAAACGAGCAGGAAGAACCACAACACGTGATTCATATGATCGTTGGTGGGGTCGATATTCCACAAGGGCCCATGTTCAAACGCACTAAAGTATCAATTACAAGGAGAAACAGACCTGAGATTATGTGCCAGAAGGCACGGTATCATTCAACGATGAGGAAGAATAAGGGATCTCTCAACTCAACAATGACGCTTTGGTAATTTCTGTACTTACAAATAAAAGTCAGGTTAAGCGTGTTTTAATTGATCTAGGGAGCTCGGCCAATATTATTCGATCGAGGGTCGTGGAGCAACTCGGCGTACAAGATCAAATTGTACCCGCATCTTAAGTCCTCAATGGTTTCAACATGGCCAGCGAAACAACTAAAGGCGAAATCATTTTACCGGTAAACGTAGTTGGGACTATTCAAGAAACCAAGTTCCATGTAATCGAGGGCAATATGAGGTGCAACACCGTGCTCCGAAGACCCTAGATTCATAATATGAGGTTAGTCCCTTCAACCGTTCACTAAATGCTGAAATTCCCAACGCTAGATGGAGTGAAAATGGTATATGGGGAACAACATGCTGCAAAAGAAATGTTCGTGGTTGATGAGGTAATACTGATATCGGTGCTTTTGTGAATAAAGGGATCAGAGCTCAAAGTAAAACCGGAGGCTAAATAGCAACCACAACCACCAGCCTCGACTTAGTCAGAGCAACAGGGAACAGATGAGGACGACGACTAATGGATCCCTCGATCCTTCATTATCCCTGTTGATACCCAATTTTTCCTCAAATTATTTTCAAACTTGTATATATACTTTCAAAATCACTCTTTACAGTAAATTGCATTTTCTCACAGTTTTTCATATTTTTATCAAATTATTTTCCTGTTTATTTAACACTTTATATTCCATAATTATTCATAAATGATATAATTTCAAATTATTTTTTTTCTTGCTCAACATGTTATTTATATCCTATTTAATTCCCTTAGGATTTTATTATTTCACAAATTAGCCAATATTGGCGTTATTTAGTTAATTTCAACAGTTTTTGCAATTATAGCACAAATGTACATTTATACCATTTTAAAATCAGTGAATGATCACTTATATTTTTATATGTTAGTCAATCGCCTGAATTTCACTTATTTGGTACCAATTTCATTTTTTACAATTATTAGCTATTTCAATTAATTAACTACCTTACTTAATTGGGTATTTAACGTTTAGCCTATTTTTATTTAAATTTTAGCCAACCTTTAAACCAACCCCACCTGACCTAAAACCCACTCTCTAACATGACCCAAACCCATAAATAACCCGGCCCAACCCCACACCTGATCTGAAGCATTGATCAAATGAGATCAACGGTCCAGATCAATGTTACTCTCTTTCGCATAACAGAATGAATAGATACAACACACATACAAACAATACTCATATTGCTCTGAACTCTCACTTGCTTTGCTGTATATTCTCTCTTGTTCTTTTGGCTATTCAGTCGTCTGGCCAAGACTGAATAACTTATTGTTGCTCTATTGCTCTGCATACCATTGTTCTATTGCTCTACTGCTCTGCACCTTGCTGTTCTATTCTTACTCCTAACTGGTATGTTTCTAGTTTAAGAGCACCCAACTCAACATGTTTCTCACGTCTACTTGTCTATATGATTCCCCTTTCCCTCTAATCTAACATGTTTATTGCTTTCCCTTATATGTTTCCATCATGAATTTTCCTGACTCCCAACACTATGAGCATGTATCCCCCAATACTTAGTTATTATGTAAATCCTAATCTTGGGCCTAATATGTGACTCTGTTTGACACCCCGTCAATCTAATGCTGCTAGATTCCTGACATAAACATTCTGTGATAACTAGGCTGTGATTGTTTAAACCATATAGCACTAGCCTAAGGACTATTTGTGTCCAACTCTGCTTCTGCTATATGACTTATTTGTCCCCCAGTCCCCCTATCCCTGCTTGTGTTTGCTTTATAAACCATGTATGTTCTGGGTTGTTGATTGTCCTGTTTTCTTTCTTCTTCAATCATTTTTCATAAAACAAACTCTCATGTTGTTCTCTGAAGCTATTTTCAAAACAGTTATTTCAAAAGCTACTTTTCCAACTAAACTCTTTTCTAAACTATAGGCACATCTCACTACTCTTAGTTCTAAGTTCAGCCCCCTTCGTGTGAGCACTGCCTTGGGGACCATTTGAGTACCCATTGAACTCCGACACACAATGTTGCCATTCCACACTGCACTTACTCATTCCTTGCTAGGGTACTTGGGTGTGAGCACTACCTGGGGTCTTCTGAGATCCTTAGGAACTCTGACGCACATGGGTTACAAAAGGTCATGGCATATGGCATCTTTGGATCTGGATACTTGGGCCTACTGTTAGGCTCTGTATAGTAACTTCTTATTTTTATTTTGTGTAATTCGTGCAAGGCTGGTCTGTAATAATTAATTGTAAAAATAGTTATGGGATGGATAGTGAAATGGGCGGGGTTGTGCATGCTTAGTATAATTATGGGTAGAAACCATGCTATAGGATTTATTTTTTATATGTGTGCAATAGCTATCATGCTTAGGAATACTTGCTATGAATGCATTAGAAAACATGTTTTAGGCCCGTTTATCTCAGCATCTTTACCATACTCATGCCTCACTTAGAAATCCTGTTCGTAGTTAAATAACTATAAAACAATTGTTATAATGTTACTGTTTCTGCATCTTCACGATCACCATGTCTAGAAATCCTGTTTTAGGTTAAAAACATTAATCGTCAATATTTGCATTAGAGATCATGTTACCCTAGGAATTCATTCTCAGCATGCTCATATAACCTATGCCAAACTCATGTGTTAAGGACATATTGCTATTTGCATTAGAAATCATGTGCTAGGTTCAACAACTTAACTACGCTTCTGTATTTCCTGTTTCGAGTCAAAAAGATGAGTTAATAAGTAAATTCCTCCCTAAAATAATAATAGATTCTGATTTCTAGAAGCGTTTGTGCATATAGAAAAGCATGCGTAAGTTTGCATCATCCTGTATGCATTTGGATATCCTGTTTTGTAGGACACTGCATTCACATTTGTTTAAATACTCACTCCTTTACCACGATTAAGTCTAAATAGGATAACTGGAGTTTGTTAAACCCGCCTAGGCAAGCCTTAGGCATTAAGTTTATTAAAACTGGGAAAACTGTCTCTTTGTATTGTTTGGCTAATTACAGATCAGAATTCATAGTCTAGAGCTGGTAAAAACATTTCTTCTGAAACTCAGTAATCAGACTACCCCATTACTGTATTCTCACTTAGACATCCTGCCTTAGGTTTTGAAATTCAAAGACCTCTTTGTGTTTGAGTCGTGCTAGCTATGTGTATTAATTTGTGGAGGAATTCATGAGCCTCATATCTGCTCCTGTGTGTCCCCTATACTTGTAGTCCTAAATGTTTTATTTGTCGCTTAGAATTTGTCCTTTAAACCTAGGGGTTCTGCCTAGTACCTACCCTTTAGGATAGTAGTCCTAACTTCCTCCAGGACTGATAAGATGGGACGGGTAATAGCACGCAATAGAATCCGTGACCAACATGTGCTTTAATTACCTTCACGGGGTGGGAAGGGTAGAATATGGATATGATGACCAGTGCGCTAATACCACGTGTAGCCCCTCTTCGAGGACTGATTACCCAGTATTGCATTGATGTAATTCGTATTACTTCAAACCTAGGATATTTTCTCAAATGTTTAATTCTAATTTCTTTTAAACTCCCAATAGAACTCCTATACTTGTTTGAAATCCCCTCTTATGTGAGCCTTGCTTGTTATTTGCTTATTGGTTAAATTCACGAAACCATTTGGCCGGGACCCACAGTTGTGGATCCTGAGGGGTGCCTAACACCTTCCCCTTGGGATAACTTCAACCCCTTACCCAATCTCTGGTAATGCAAACTAGTTCATGAGTTAAGTACTCAAGGTGCCCTAACGCACCATAAGAATCGTTAGGTGGCGACTCTTCCTTTAATTTCTTCCTTCCAAAGGAGTTTGTCCCAAAAATGTCTTGAACCCGATCTCCGCGAGGAAAGAAGGGAGCGTGACAGCATGGCGACTCTGCTGGGGATTATAGGTTTTTACCATTTCAAATTGTTTCGTGAATGTATGCCTTTATTTTTAAATACTTGCACCCTTTCCTATTCCGTTTGCATGCGATTAATTGTTTACTTCGAATATTTATTTTTCAAAATGTAACTGACATGTCTCTTTGTTTCCTTTTTGTAACTGCTTTAAATCATTATTACTGTTTTTACCGCTTTCTTTAACGTGCAAATACGGGACAATTTGTTTTAAATACTTATTGCATAAATCATGCTCAACATTCATACTCCACTCGTGCCAAACAAAACACTATAGCAACGCTTGATGAGTGGTTGCGCCCTTCCTATATTATTACCCATTAAATTCAGAAAGGCTTATTAGCGGTAAAATCAGTCGATCAGCGGTGCAGTCGATGGTTCCGTGCCTTTCCCCTTTGAGTTGTCCGCTCGAAGGTACCAGTCTAAAACCACATACAAACCTTACTCTGTCAAATTGTTGCATGCATCATGGTCAAACCTAGTCAAAGATAAAGTGTTGTCCACACGATAGCTTTTAAGATAACCTTATCCAAAAGTCCACCGGGATTCCCTGAACCCAAACGGACGCCCTCACGTTCTATGAATTTATTTGGAGAACTAAATGTTTCTTGCTAATTATTGACATTAAATAGTCGAGTCCGGTGGGGGTAATGGCCTAACCTATTTGTTTTGCAAAAACAAAATGAGGCACAAAGTCCCCAGATTCGGCATGGTCTCCAACATTCACCCAAAATTGCTGAGTTGGTGGGAGAATTTACATTCTAGCGACAAAGCTATCGTCAGGAAATATTTGGGTAATCTACCATCACTTTTGGAAATCCAGCCTAACAAAATGATAGTAGAGGATGCTACCCTATTCTGGGATCGCGAAAGGTCTGTGTTCCACTTTGGGAGCATCGAAATGGCACCGTTGATAGAAGAGATAGGAGGGTGGGCTAACCTATTATGGGAAACACCGGGTTTGGTGATGCCTGAGAACCGCACAGGCATAAGTTTCCTCAAAATGATGGGTCTAAAAAAGGACGTGGAGTTGGTATGTTTGGAGAATTCGTACATTCCTTTTGATTACCTGTACGAACGGTATGGCTACAACAAATCATACCGTACCTACCATGACGAGTTTGCTATCACCTCTCTGGGACACGTCCATCGCCGAGTGTTCGTGTTTATGGTCTGCTTTTTGGGATTGATCGTGTTCCCGATAAAGAAAAAAAGGATCCATACCAGGTTAGCCATGGTAGCTAAGACCGTAGTGGAAGGGTTAAATGGGCAATATTTCAGCATTGTGCCCATGATCGTTGCAGATATGTACCAGGCTTTAGAAAAATGTCAACAAGGAGCAAAACATTTCGAAGGTTGAAATCTGTTACCCCAACTCTAGCTTGTAGAACATCTCCAAAAAAGGGAATATCGACAGGACATCCACCGCCGAATGTGGGATGACCACATCTCTTTCCATCACCCAAAGAGAATGAACTATATCCCTGACATGTTCGCTCAACCTGAGGACGCCGAAGGATGGGTCAAGCTCTTTGATAACCTGACTGAAGAACGGGTTCAGTGGATGTTCGAATGGTTTCCAACAGATGAGTTCATCATTGTATCCCGAGACGCATAATTTCTGGTATTGATTGGTCTCAGAGGGACCTACCCTTACGTCCCTCTTCGAGTTATGAGGCAGGCAGGAAGGGAAGAAGTCATCCCTAGGTTCAAGAAGATGAGCCATCTCCGAGCCAACTTTCAAAACAATGACAGTCCTCACAGGTGCCAAGCTCAGCACCTATGGCACTGCAAGGTTATACTCGATAAAGACACCATCGAGCTGGACAGGTCTCACACCGGTTATACCCTCTTCTATCTGGGTTGGTTTGAAGAAGATCTGGGTGGTCAGAGCAAGCCAGGGTACGTCCGAGATCACAGGGTTGTAGATGAAAGGGCTGAAGCACAAGTCAAGTTCAACCAGTTGCGTAAAAGGATCCGGGAGAATGAGGATGATCACCACAAGATACATGAGTCCAACAAAAGACTGATCGAGGAATGGAAGGACATGGCTATTAGCGCCAACAAAAGGCTGGGATATTTGGAACGAGGTATAATCGATTTAGAAGAAAAGTTCATCAAAAGGGTTGAAGATTGTCAAAAGGATGAGGGAGCTGCAGGGGGATATTTAGCCAGAACTTATCTGCTGCTGGGACTTCGTGAGCTAGGAAAGCTGTTAGAAGAAAGCAGGAATGCCGAATCCGGGGAAGGTCCTTCTGGGACGAAGTATATAGGAATGTCTTTATTTTTCCAACAATGTAATAAGGCTAATGTCCATTATTGATTTTTATTTTTCGTCTGTCGTTTTAGGATTCGTCTATTTTTCTTATCAATAAAAAGAGGCATTTAGCATTTTAAGTTCTCCAAATCAATTTGTCGCTAGGCCTACCTCAGGCACAAAGAGGTCCCCAACTTAGGACACGCTTTCATTTCCACACTATGTGTTTAAATACTGCAATACTCTTTTCATGATCTTCACTGACTTGGTTACCTTTTGTTTCTATTTTTTTTCTTAGTCCCCTCCCCAAAGGTTAGTTCGTACATTCTGGCATCATCAGCCTATCGCACTAGATCCAAGGGCCCTCCACCTACTCCTCACCCTAGTCCTCCTAAGGACAAAAACAAAGGCAAAAGTAAGATGGAAGAGTCCAGAGGCATCAAAAAGGAGAATATGATTGAAAGGGTAGAGGCCACTGGTGGCCGAGGTATTCAGGCCCTGCATGAGAACATGTCGCCGCTTGAGC
Source organism: Nicotiana paniculata (assembly GCA_005239505.1). Lineage (NCBI taxonomy): Eukaryota > Viridiplantae > Streptophyta > Magnoliopsida > Solanales > Solanaceae > Nicotiana > Nicotiana paniculata. The sequence goes on along the minus strand of MDKI01092379.1, from coordinate 33,225 downwards.
AAAAATTGCTGATGTTTCGGGAAGAACTAGATCAGGTCTGGAATCTGGCCAGCTTATCATTTTCCCTCAACGTCCCTGACGTCAACCTTCCAAATGCTCAAAACCCCACACCCCCACAAAATATCCCAAGCAGCCAAACCATCACACCCCCCCCCCCAAAGAACCAAAACCTCCCGACACAGCACAATGCTTGCCACACCTCAAATAACACCCCACTGCTCATCCCAAAACCTCAAAACCCCACAAAAGACTATTTCCACACCTATAACAATACCATTTATGTGGAAACCATGACCCGTTCCACTCCGCCTATCCCACATGCATCCGAGTCTGATGAAAAGGACTTACTTATTAGGAACCTGGCCGAAGAGCTTAAGAAACTAACCAGCCGAGTTCAGGGTGTTGAAGGGACCAAAAGGATCGAAGGGTTGAACTATGAAGACCTTTGTATCCAACCTGATGTCGAACTTCCCGAGGGGTAAAAACCTCCAAATTTTGAAATGTTTGACGGTGCTGGTGATCCGAGAGTCCATCTAAGGACCTATTGTGACAAATTGGTCAGCGTGGGAAGGATGAAATAATCCACATGAAGCTGTTCCTGAGGAGTTTGAAGGGAGATGCACTGTCTTGGTACATCAGCCAAGACCCCAAGAAATGGTCAAACTGGGTAGGCATGGCGTCTGAATTCATGGACAGGTTTAGGTTCAACACAGAGAATGCACCAGATGTGTTTTACATTCAGAATTTGAAGAAGAAGCCTACAGAAACCTTTCACGAGTATGCTACTCGCTGGAGGTCCGAAGCCGCTAAAGTCAGACCCGCTCTAGAGGAAGAACAGATGAACAAATTCTTTGTCCGAGCTCAGGATCCACAGTATTATGAATGGTTAATGATGGTTGAGGGCCGCAAGTTTTCTAACATCATCAAATTGGGTGAGAGAATTGAAGAAGGTATTAAAAGCGGTATGGTTACGAATTTTGAAGCCTTGCAAGCCACTAACAAGGCTCTACAGTCCGGTGGTGTATCTAAGAAGAGAGATGTGGGAGCCGTAATGGTTGCACAAAGAACCAAGTCCCCACTCAAGTACCAAACCTATCCGCCACTCCACTCACATATCATCACTCACCAAATTTCCAAGCACCATTACCAATTTACCTAGCTTCATCGCCAAATTACCAAACTCCACCACCTTCCTACCAAACTCCACCACCCACATATCAACCTGCTTCGCCCAAATATCCACAACCTGCTCCTGTCTACCACACTTATAATTCCCAGCCATCTCATTACCAATCCCCTCCTCCACGCCAAAACTTCCTTAGACCTCGTCCCAATTTTGATCGTCGTCCTCCAAAACAATATACCGCCATAGACGATCCCATTGACCAGATATATGAAAAACCTATCCCTGTTTCCAACCCTGAGAATCCCTCTCAGTGGGTTAACCCAAACAAATCCTGTGCATACCATTCCGGCATGAAAGGGCACACCATCGAGGAATGCCGCTCTCTAAAGGACAAAATACAGGCTCTCATTGACAACAAGATTTTTGTGGAAAAATATCCCGCTCTAAATGTTCTCGACAATACTCTTATAGACCATAAGGGTAGAGGCGTCCATATGATTGAAATAGAAGATGATTGGGACCCCGAGGGGTCAATCGGGTTGATCGCAGAAGGCGATGACCCAAAGAAATCTGCAGTCACTCTCAAATCGATTATAGTCCAGATTCAGCCATCTGAGGCCTCTGAGGTAAATATGTCTATGCCATTCGAGTTTGAAGCAGCGCCACCGGCAAAGTCACCAGTGTCGATTGAAGTTGAGTTTGTGTCTCCAGCAAATACACCAGCTTTGTTCGAGGTTGCAAACTTGCCACCCTGAACACACATTCCGTTTGAAATAAAGATGGATGCACCAATTCTGATGACGATGTCAACTACACCACCCTTCTATTCAAACACTATTCATTGGGACTACACAACCGAGGCAAGAAGGAAAAACAAGGTCAGATCTGAGGAAGCTGTCGCAACACAGGGTATGGCGAGAACTGGTAGGGTCTACATCCCTGAGCATCTGGCCGAGTCGAGCAAGCAGGACGCCAACCGACCTCCCTCATCAAAATAGGCGCCGATGACCTTTGGAGAAAGATACAGGAGAAGGAGTATTCAGTCATCGGCCAGATGAATAAGACACCGGCACAAATATCCATCCTCTATCTACTGCAGAATTCCGAAACACACAGGAATGCTTTGTTGAAAGTGTTAAATGAAGCATATGTGTCAAACAACATCACTAGTGGGGAAATGGCCAATATGGTAGGCCAAGTACTGGAGAGTCATAAAATCACTTTTCATGAGGATGAGCTACCACTTGAAGGATTGGAGCACAACAAAGCGTTGCACATCACCGTGTAATGCGAGTATCATTTCATCACAGGAATCTTGATCGACGGAGGTTCCAGTGTTAACATATGTCCGGTGATAACACTCAAGAAATTGAGTAAAGGGTTACATGAGATAAAGGATGGGGCGATCAATGTGAAGGATTTTGACGGTTCTTAGAGGTCCACCATGGGGGAGATCAGTCTATGTCTACAAATGGGACCGACTTGGTTCGTAGTGAATTTCCAGGTGATGGATGTTCCGGCATCCTACAACCTGTTGTTGGGACGACCCTGGATTCATGCTTCTGGGGCCGTAGCATAAACACTACATCGGGTGGTAAGATTCGAATGGAACCACTAAGAAATGATTATTCATGGTGACGGTAGCAACCCCATTTATAGTTTTCAAACTTTTCCGACGATTGACGGGAAAAGGAAGATAGGCGGAGGAACTTACACCATATTGAATGGGTCAATGCCATCGACAAGGACAAATGGTGGGATAACAAGAGTAAGAGCATATTGAACTGGGGAGGATATGAGCCAGGAAAAGGGCTCGGTAAAAAATCTCCAAGGGATCACGAATCCTATAAAACTCAAGGAACATGGTACCACTTTCGGTTTGGGGTATGAGTACACCTGGCAGGAATTCAATGAATGGTCGCCACCTTGGCACATTCCCTATTACCCTTTGGAACAACCGATACCTCATCTTGAGCAGACTTTCAAGCAAGCTAACACTATCTACGGTTCAGATGAAGAAGATGCACTTGCAGCAATGAGGAGCTTGTTTCTACAGAATGATGATATGGATTGCTGTGTTGTCTTCGAGGGGGAAGGGGATGAAGGCCCTTCCATACAGACTGTGATCAAGGGGGCATATCTCAAGAACTGGTCTATCAAGACAACCAAAGCACGACGAGCCTCGGGGTAGAAAGGCTAAAACAAGCATTATTTACTGTTTTATTTACTAAATGATTTTCCTGCATTTGTTTTTAATTTCTATAATAAAGATCTTCAATTTTCGAAACAATTATTCAATCTATCAAAGCATCTTATAAATTTCTCTTACGAAATCCGATATTTATTGCTATTGTTTTTCCTCATTACTTTATTTATACAACATTACTATTACTTGTCTTGATGAACCGATGACTATGACATGCAATGAGACAACGCAAAAAACGTACATTGATTCAGATGAAGACGACATACCTGGAGATATTGTCAAGGAAGTTGAGAACTTTGAGAACAGACCTAAGTCCAACCTTGATGAGACCGAAGTTATCAACCTGGGAGATTCAGAAAACGTCAAAGAAACTCGTATCAACACTCGTTTGTCACCATCAGAGAAGAAAGAATACACGGAGTTTCTAAACGAGTATGAGGACGTATTTGCATGGTCACATGATGACATGACTGATCTAAGTACGTCTATTGTGGCTCACAAACTACCAACCAATCCAACGTGTCCACCAGTGAAACAAAAGCTCAGAAAGTTCAAACCCGACATGAGTTTGAAAATCAAATAAGAGGTTACCAAGCAGATCAATGCCAAAGTTCTTCGGGTAGTGGAGTATCCGACATGGTTAGCTAACATTGTACCTGTGCCGAAGAAGGATGGAAAGGTCAGAGTCTGCGTCGACTACGGGGATCTCAACCGGGCCAGTCCGAAAGACGACTTCCCCTTGCCAAACATACACATTCTGATTGACAACTGCGCCAAGCATGAATTGCAGTCCTTTGTGGATTGCTTCGCTGGTTATCACTAGATATGGATGGATGAGGAAGATGCTGAGAAGACGGCGTTCATTACGCCGTGGGGAGTGTATTGTTACAAGATGAAGCCAAGGGGAAGTTCTCTCCCAACTGTCAAGGCCCGTACATGGTTCACAAAGTGCTGACAGGAGGAGCACTTATACTTGCAGAAATGGACGGAGAAGTCTGGCCCAAGCCGATCAATTCAGATGCAGTCAAGTGCTACTATTTTTAATCATTATGCTTTCTCAATGATGTAAATTGAACTACGCCTGACCTGATTCCCGTTTAAGAGGGGATACATAGGCAGCCCTATGGGTTCGGTCACAATTCAATAAAAATATATTTTCCCCCCATAATTGGAAATTGGGGTAGAATTATGAAGAGGACCCTCAAAATTCCGGCACGAGCAGCAGTCAGAGGCGTCCACCCAGCAAACTGGGGTAGAATTTTGAGGGAGGCCCTAAAAATTCTACAGCAGGAGAGGTTGCAATGTCTCAAACTGTGTCCTGTCGTCAGTTCATGTAGAACTATTTTAGATTATATATTATACTTTTACAAAATCATGCATATTTATCAAAACAGCTTGTTTAGCAAGCGCTACCCCAATGATGCGAACAATATCGTGATCAAGTAGACGAGCCAAGCAAAGCCAGCGGGAATACGAACTAACCTTCCCCTTTACAAAACTCATGATCTTTCTTTGGGTGCAGACACAAATTCCAGAAGCCCCAAAACATATTATCCGCTCAAAGGACAGACATCGTTCCTCAAACTCATCGCACACACCAACATTTATTATCAGCACAAATGATGCTTCATCATTGCAATGCTCTACCACAATTAACACCAACTAAGAATTCCTGTTGTCCTTCCTTTAGATCTTGCATAAGGCTACTATTCTGCCTTCCGAGGTTAAGCTCTCTCTCTATTTGCATTTTTATTTCCCGCATTGCATAAGGCTACCATTCTGTCTTCCGAGGTTAAGCTCTACCTCCATCTGCATTTTATTTCCCACATTGCATAAGGCTACCATTCTGCCTTTCGATATTAAGCTCTTCCTCCATCTGCATTTTATTTCCCACATTGCATAAGGCTACCATTCTGCCTTCCAAGGTTAAGCTTTACCTCCATCTGCATTTTATTTCCCGCATTACATAAGGCTATCATTCTGCCTTCTGAGGCTAAGCTCTACCTCCATCTGTATTTTTATTTCCCGCATTGCATAAAGCTACCATCATGCCTTCCGAGGTTAAGCTCTACCTCCCTCTGCATTTTTATTTCCCGCATTGCATAAGGCTACCATTCTGCCTTCCAAGGTTAAGCTTTACCTCCATCTGCATTTTATTTCCCGCATTGCATAAGGCTACCATTCTGCCTTCCGGGGGCTAAACGCTGCCTCCCATTTACCTTTTAAAGCAGCCATCGTCTTTGTCATTACCTACTTTTTTTCTTTCCGGGCTAAGCTCTGCCCTTTTTAATTCACAAGACTAAGCTCTGTCTTGTCAGCATTATACTATTTCACTTCTCATGGGCTGAAATATCGCCAACCTATCCAAAGGCGTCATCGTTCAGAGACACCATCTTCATGGCCCGAGAACATCATTTCATGGCCCGCGGATCCCTTTTTATCACTCTGCATATCATTATTCAAAGGCATCATGGTTCGGAGGCACCATCCTCATGGCCCGAGAACGTCATTTCATAGCTTGCAAATCCCGCATCAAGCGATTCATGGCCCAGGACATCATGGTCTAAGGACGTCATCCTCAACCGTACGATGACAACATTCATAGTCCAATGGGAATCTACATCATGTTTAAATTACGCACAATTTATTCTTGTTATTCATTTGCAGGAAATCCGGCTAAGAACAACAGCCAGGCAGGAGCGGACCGCTCCAGTTCTCCTAACTACTCCGTAAGCCATTTGTTCACCTTACCTTGCACCTTGCGTCCGTCCTTGTGAGACTTCACCGGTATACTTAGCCGGTGACCCATGAACTACATACGGCCTGATTCCTGTATAACCAGGGATATGTAGGCAGCTCAGAAGCCAGGGTGCGGCCTAAATCTTTCATACTATTTCCCTCCGGTCAAAATTGGCCATTATATCTTTACCCGACAACTCTTTCATCCTTTCCGGGCAAAGAGGGGAAACTATTGATACCCAATGTTTCCACAAATTGTTTTAAAACTTGTATATATACTTTCAAATCACTCTTTACAGTAACTGGTATTTTTTCATAGTTTTATCAAATTATTTTCCTGTTTATTTAACACTTATATTCCATAATTATTCATAAATGATATAATTCCAAATAATTTTTTTTCTTGCTCAACATGTTATTTATATCCTATTTAATTCCCTTAGGATTTTATTATTTAAAAAATGAGCCAATATTAGCGTTATTTAGTTAATTTCAACAGTTTTTGCAATTATAGCACAAATGTACATTTATACCATTTTAAAATCAATGAATGATCATTTATATTTTTATATATTGGTCAATCGCCTTAATTTCACTTATTTGGTCTCAATTTCATTTTTTACAATTATTAGCTATTTTAATTAATTAACTACCTTACTTAATTGGGTATTTAACGTTTAGCCCATTTTTATTTAAATTTTATCCAATCTTTAACCCAACCCCACCTGACCCAAAACCCATGCTCTAACCTAACCCAACCCACAAATAACCCGGCCAACCCCACACTTGATCTGAACCATTGATCAAATGAGATCAACGATCCAGATCAATGTTAGCATAATTAAACCTAATCACTACCCCCTCCGACCCCTCATTATCTCAACACTCATTGTCTCTCTATCTCTCTCTGTTGCTCTCTATTTCTCTCTAGAAGTCTCTTTTGGGCTTCTTTCCTCCGATGGAGTCCGGTCATCTTCTCCGACCGGTTCTCTCACCAGAAACCATGGCTCCTCATCGTCTCATGGCTATTTGTCCACCCTGCACCGGTCCAATGACACCCTAAATCCCACAGGTGAACCTGGAGCGGTTCACTCACCTCCCATGGTCCCGTGCCACTTTCTGGCCTCCCCGGCCGTTTGAGTAAGTTTACAACTTGTTCCGGCTTAGGCTGGTGCCGTATGAGGTTCTTCTTACTTCTCTGGGTTCCACGAAACCCTAACCCTATGTATTTAGATTTATTCCAGATCTGCTTTAGATCTATAGTATTCCGAAGTTTCTTTCTATGTTTTCTCTGAAAACTTTCATCTTTAAACGATCTTTCAATTTTTAAAACTAGGGCGTCACAAACCCCTTTCAAAATCGATTTTCCTTTACTTCTGATTTAATGTTATTCTATGTTTATCTTTGTTAATACATTTTGATTTAAAGCTTCTTACAAAAAATCTCAATTTTTAGGTTTTTTAGTCCATCTTGTTTGCTATGTTTAGCCAATATGTATACTTCTTCTAGGCTCTCTATGTGCTCTATGTTTCTTACTCTAATTCATGATTAGGGTTCCTGATACCCTCTACTGACTCTGTGATGTATTCTTTGAACCTATGATTCTGTATGTTCTGTACTGACTTTTCGAACTATTTCCCTTGATCGTGTGATACTTTCCTTGATTATGCCTGATTCCCTGTGATTTCAATTACAGTCGAGATTCCCTTGAATAATTTTCAGAATTAAACCCATAATTTATTTTGTGAATATGCTATCAGTGTGTACTTTCCTTAATTACGTGTTATGAACCTGGTCTTTATTACACACTCCATGCTTTTACTACCCCTGTTATGGTAAGATCACTCTAGCTGATTCCTTTCCCTGATTTTACTCTGATTGGACCGTTTGAACTTTACTCCCTAATTAAAGGAGTCCAGAACTTTAATTAATACTGATTGGTTATTATTTTCATAGTTATGATAGACTAATTATTCCTTACCTTATTCTCTTTACTCGTTTTCATAATTATAAACACCCTACTCTCTTTAGCATAACAGAACGAATAGATACAACACACACACACAACTAGTACTCATATTGCTCTGAACTCTCACTTGCTTTGCTGCATATTCTCTCTTGTACTTTTGGCTATTCAGTCGGCTGAAAGCCAAGACTGAATAACTTATTGTTTCTCTATTGCTCTTCATACCACTGTACTATTGCTCTACTGCTCTGCACCTTGCTGTTCTATTCTTACTCCTAACTGGTATGTTTCTAGTTTAAGAGAACCCAACTCAACATGTTTCTCACGTCTACCTTTCTATGTGATTCCCCTTTCCCTCTAATCTAACATGTCTATTGCTTTCGCTTATATGTTTCCATCATGAATCTACCTGACTCCCAACACTATGAGCATGTAGCCCCCAATACTTATTATTATGTAAATCCTAATCTTGGACTTAATATGTGACACTGTTTGACACCCCCTCAATCTAATGCTGCTAGATTCCTAGCATGAACATTCTGTGATAACTAGGTTGTGATTGTTTAAACCATATAGCACTATCCTAAGGACTATTTGTGTGCAAGTCTGCTTCTGCTATGTGACTTATTTGTCCCCCAGTCTCCCTATCCCTGCTTGTGTTTGCTTTCTAAACCATGTATGTTCTGGATTGCTGATTGTCCTGTTTTCTTTCTTCTTCAGCCAGTTTTCATAAAACAAACTCTCATGTTGTTCTCTGAAGCTATTTTCAACACAGTTATTTCAAAAGCTACTTTTCAAACTCAACTATATTCTAAACTATAGGCACATCTCACTACTCTTAGTGCTAAGTTCAGCCCCCTTCATGTGAGCACTACCTTGGGGACCATTTGAGTACCCATTGAACTCCGACACACAATGCTGCCATTCCACACTGCACTTACTCATTCCTGGCTAGGGTACTTGGGTGTGAGCACTGCCTGGGGTCTTCTAAGATCCTTAGGAACTCTGACGCACCTGGGTTACAAAAGGTCATGGCATACGACATGTTTGGATCTGGATACTTGGGCCTACTGTTAGGATCTCTATAGTAACTTCTTATTTTTATTTTGTGTAATTCGTGCAAGGCTGGTCTGTAATAATTAATTGTAAAAATAGTTATGGGCTGGATAGTGAAATGGGCGGGGTTGTGCATGCTTAGTATAATTATAGGTAGAAACCATGATATAGGATTTATTTTGTATATGTGTGCAATAGCTACCATGCTTAGGAATACTTGCCATGCATGCATTAGAAAGCATGTTTTAGGCCCGTTTATCTCAGCATCTTTACCATACTCATGCCTCACTTAGAAATCCTGTTCGTAGTTAAATAATTATAAAACAATTGTTATAATGTTACTGTTTCTGCATCTTCATGATCACCATGTCTAGAAATCCTGCTTTAGGTTAAAAACATTAATCATCAATATTTGCATTAGAGATCATGTTACCCTAGGAATTCATTCTCAGCATGATCTTATTACCTATGCCAAACTCATGTGTTAAGGACTTACTGCTATTTGCATTAGAAATCATGTGCTAGGTTCAACAACTTAACTACGCTTCTGTATTTCCTGTTTCGAGTCAAAAAAATGTGTTAATACGTAAATTCCGCCTTAAATAATAATAGATTCTGATTTCTGGAAACGTTTGTGCATATAGAAAAGCATGTGTAAGTTTGCCTCATCCTATATGCATTTAGATATCCTGTTTTGTAGGACACTGCATTCACATTAGTTTAAATACTCACTCCTTTACCACGATTAAGTCTAAACAGGATAACTGGAGTTTGTTAAACCCGCCTAGGCAAGCCTTAGGCATTAAGTTTATTAAAACTGGGAAAACTGTCTCTTTGTATTGTTTGGCTAATTACAGATCAGAATTCATAGTCTAGAACTGGTAAAAAGATTTCTTCTGAAACTCAGTAATCAGATTACCCCATTACTGTATTCTCACTTAGACATCCTGCCTTAGGTTCTGAAATTCAAAGATCTCTCTGTGTTTGAGTCGTGCTAGTTATGTACATTAATTTTTGGAGGAATTCGTGAGCCTCATATCTACTCCTGTGTGTCCCCTATACTTGCCGTCCTAAATGTTTTATTTGTCGCTTAGAATTTGTCCTTTAAACGTAGGGGTTCTGCCTAGTACCTACCCTTTAGGATAGTAGTCCTAACTTCATCCAGGACTGATAAGATGGGACAGGTAATAGCACGCAATATCATCCGTGACCAACATACGCTTTAATTACCTTCACGGGGTAGGAAGGGTAGAATATGGATATGATGACCCGTGCTCTAATACCACATGTAGCCCCTCTTCGAGGAGTGATTACCGGGTATTGCATTGATGTGATCCGTATTACTTCAAACCTAGGATATTTTCTCAAATGTTCACTTCTAATTTCTTTTAAACTCCCAATAGAACTTCTATACGTGTTTGAAATCCCCTCTTATGTGAGCCTTGCTTGTTATTTGCTTATTGTCTGAATTCACGAAACCATTTGGCCGGGAAACACAGTTGTGGATCCTGAGGGGTGCTTAACACCTTCCCCTTGGGATAACTTCAAGCCCTTACCCAATATCTGGTAATGCAAACTAGTTCATGAGTTAACTACTCAAGGTTCCCTAACACACCATAAAAATTGTTAGGTGGCGACTCTTCCTTTAACTTCTTCCTTCCAAAGGAGTGTATCCCAAAAATGTCCTGAACCCGATCTCCGCGAGGAAAGAAGGGGGCGTGACAATCCCTGAGGATTCCAACGCCACCAAATCAACAGTCGAAGAGCTGGAAGAGGTCATACTGATCGAATACCTACCCGATCGAAAGGTATAGCTCGGTACAGGGTTAACCCCCGAACTCAGGAAAAAACTCATTAAATTACTTATCGATAATATGGATTGTTTTTCTTGGTCCCACTTAGATTTGACAGGGATCCCACCAGAGATCACAACACATCGATTGAGCATGGATCCGAAGTTTAGACCGGTAAAGCAAAAGAGAAGGCCCCAGTCCGAGGTAAAACACGCATTCATCAAGGACGAGGTAACCAAACTTCTCAAAATAGGATTCATTCGGGAAGTAAAATATTCGCATGGTTAGCGAACGTAGTTGTAGTCCCTAAAAAGGGGAACAAACTTAGAATGTGCATAGATTATAAAGATTTGAACAAAGCATGTCCCAAAGACTCTTTTCCTTGGCCGAATATCGATCACATGATCGATGCCACGGTCGGCCACGAGATCCTTAGTTTTCTCGACGCCTACTCCGGGTACAATCAAATTCAAATGAACTCGGAGGATCAGGAAAAGACTTCGTTCATCACTAAGTATGGCACCTATTGTTATAATGTAATGCCGTTTGGGATAAAAAATGCTGGTGCTACTTACCAACGCCTAGTGAATCGAATGTTCGAAGAACAAATAGGTAAATCAATGGAGGTCTATATTGACGATATGCTAGTTAAGTCCCTACATGCAGAGGACCATTTAACACATTTGCATAAAACCTTCCATGTATTGAGAAAATATAACATGAAGCTCAATCCGGAGAAATGTGCATTCGAGGTCAGTTCGGGCAAGTTCCTCGGCTTCATGGTGTCGAATCGGGGGATCAAGATCAACCCCGATAAAATCAACACAATCAAAGACATCACTGTCGTGAACAAGGTTAAGGCCGTACAAAGGTTAACAGGGCGGATAGCCGTCCTAGGCCGATTTATCTCGAGGTCTTTAGATCGAAGTCATAGGTTCTTCTCACTTCTAAAAAAGAGGAACAATTTTTCTTGGACCCTAAAATGTCAATAGGCATTGGAAGAATTAAAGTGGTACCTCTCGAGCCCACCATTGCTTCATACTCTAAAATCGGACGAGCAAATCTATTCATATTTAGCAGTTTCGAAAGTCGCGTAAGTGGGGGTCCTAGTTCGAGAGGAGCAAGGTACGCAATTTCCTATTTACTATGTCAGTCAAACTTTAGGTGAGGCCGAAACCCGGTACCCACACTTAGAAAAATTAATGCTTTCTTTAATAAGCACCTCTTGGAAATTAAAATCATATTCTTAGTGTCACCCAATTTGTGTGGTAACCACTTATCCTCTTCATAATGTTTTGCATAAGCCCGATCTCTCCGAACGATTGGCCAAATGGGTTGTCAAACTCAGTGGGTATGATAGCGAGTATCAACCCCGAACATCCATCAAGTTTCAAATCTTAGTAGACTTCGTGGCCGACTTTATGCCAGCCCTCGTACCCGAGGTCGAAAAGGAATTGTTGTTAAAACGGTTACATCTTCGGGGGTATGGATCCTTTTCACAGATGGTGCTTCGAACGTGAACGGGTCCGGGCTGGGCATCATTTTAAAGCCTCCCACATGCAAAATAATTAGACAATCTACTAAAACTTCTAAGTTGACTAATAATGAGGCCGAGTATGAGGCCATGATTGTAGGTCTCGAGCTGGCTAAAAGCTTGGGAACAGAGGTCATCGAGGCCAAATGTGACTCCCTACTTATTGTAAACCAAGTCAACAGAACCTTGGAGGTTCGAGAAGATTGAATGCAGAGGTACTTGGACAAACTGCAGGTAACACTACATCAGTTTAAAGAATAGGCCCTAAAGTATGTTCCTCGAGAACATAACGATGAGGCCCATGACCTTGCAAATTTGGGATCATCAGTCGAAGACGATAAAATTAGCTCGGGGACCGTTGTACAACATTCAAAGTCAATAATCGAATAAGTCCACGCTGAAATCTACTCCACGAGCCTAACCTGGGATTGGAGGAATAAATATATCGAGTACTTAAAAAGTCAGGAAACTCCCATCGCACTCCAAGGAATCGAGGACTCTACGAACAAAGGCTGTGCGTTTCACATTGTCCGGAGATGGAACACTATACACAAGGATGTTCGATGGACCGTTGAAAATATGTTTGGGTGCGGGAGACACTGACTACGTCCTACGAGAAATTCATGAGGGTACTTGCGAAAACCATTCTGGTGCCGAATCACTGGTTCACAAAGTCATCAGAGTGGGATATTATTGGGCTAATATGGAAAAAGATACTAAGGATTTCGTTTGAAAATGTGACAAGTGCCAAAGATATGCGCCAATGATCCACCAGCCCGAAGAGCAACTTCATTCAGTCCTATCCCCATAGTCGTTCATGAAATGGGCAATGGATATCATCGGCCCTCTGCCATCGGCCTCAGGTAAAGCTAAATTAATTTTATTTATGAATGACTATTTCTCTAAGTGATTTGAAGCACAGTCTTTTGAGAAAGTCAGAGAAAAAGAAGTTATAGACTTCATTTGGGATCACATCATATGCCGATTCGGGATACCTACCAAAATTGTATGCGACAAAGGAAAATAATTCATCGGCAGCAAAACAACAAAGTTTCTCAAAGATCACAAAATAAAAAGGATCTTGTCAAATCCGTATCATCCTAGTGGGAACGGACAGGACGAATCAACAAACAAAACCATCATTTAGAATCTAAAAAAAAGATTGAACGACGCTAAGGGAATATGGAGAGAAATATTGGCCGTAGTCCTTTGGGCATAAACGAACAACGTCAAAATCCAGTATGAGGGCAACATCATTCTCCTTAGTATATGGCACAGAAGCTCTGATCCCGGTCGAGGTCGGGGAACCTAGTGTCAGGTTTCGATACACAACGGAAGAGTCAAATCACTAGGCTATGAATACAAGCCTTAAATTACTATATGGAAAATGGGAAGCCGCCCTTGTCCGAATGGCCACACAGAAGCAGCGCATCGAAAGGTACTACAACCGAAGAGCCAATCTTTGACACTTTAGAATCGGGGACTCAGTTTTGAGAAAGTCACCCTCAATACTCAAGACCCAAATGAAGGAAAACTCGGCCCAAATTGGGAAGGACCTATCAGGTCCTCGATATCATCGGAATGGGATCTTACAAAATTGGCACGATGAACGGCGAACAATTGCCAAATAATTGGAACATATCAATCCTCAAACGATATTATTGCTAAGGTATGAACTTATCCTTTTTCATTTATATTTTATACAAACTTGTTGCAGGTGTTCGATTGAAGCCATCAATGTTCTCTCAAAGATGAAATCCTTAGGTCTAAAAGCACGCATTGCACTCTTTTTCTCTTCGACCGATTTTTCTCCCAAATGGGTCGGCAAGGTTTTTAACAAGGCAACCATTGTTCGTGCTAACTTAGAGCAATTCAACAGTATCCGAGGCTTCTTTACAATCAAACTTGAATACTGAGGGGCATCACCCTCAGATGTTATGTTTTTGAGGAATATACTTCTTATCAACAGGGTCTCGATACGTAAATTTTATAAAGGGCCAAATGGTCAAATGAACCGTGTGTATGTAGATTACTCGAGCCCAAATGGAAAAACATGTATGTATGTATAATCTATTGAAAGAAGTAATGTTTCTTTACCAGATGTTCGATACCTTAGAGAAATTACTACTTCACAATTTTATACTTATGATCTATTGCGGAAACTGGCTCAAGGGCCGATTGCAACTAAAGCTCAAACCATTAACCCCATACTCGGGGACTGCCGTCCAAAAATCGACATGTTTGAATTACTAAACTTCGAGACCGTAAGACCTTAAAAAGGCAATCCTTGATTTTGTAAGACAAGGCCACCCCACTCGGGGACTGACATTTTGAACAAGTTTGAAGTATAATCGGGAGAATAAGCTCAAGAGGCAGATCCCAAAGCTACGGCCAAACTAACACGGTTCGGAGACGTCCGAATTCCGCAATAAAAATAGGCCTTCGAATTCTTTTATAAACCAGTTTAAAAGGCTACCCTCGGCAAAATAACAAAAGGGTTTTGACAACGTCAACCCTTGAAAAACCCTAAGGGGTATCGAACTGTTCGAACAATTTAGTATAGAACAAAATTGTGCTAAGGCACAAAGAAGCAAAAGGTTTCGATAATACTAAACCCCGAATAAACCCCAATGGGTATAGACTTACTTCATGCTAAGGCATGAATTTTTTTTATGATTAAACTTTTTAAGCCAAAAAGGGAAAAAAAGCCACTCTTTTGAGGCCATATCGGCTCAATTCAAGAGCCTAAGGGCTGTTATATTTTTTGAGTTCGAAAATTCATCCTCACTTAACTAAAACCTAAGGGTTTTCTTACTTCGAGTTCGAGCAAGTACTCACTCGACTAAAGAGACTATATTAGTCTGACTTCGACCAAGTTGCCTAAGCTTCAAATTTGCGAACAAAATTTCCACAAGGCATAAGTGAATCGAAATTCTCATAAGGCATAAAGAAATTCAGAATTTTCACAAGTCAAAAGTCGAGACAAAGATCAAAAAGGAAATATTTTATATATGTGAAGATATTTACAAAGGACCAATCGGGGTCCTACACAAAAGAAAAAAAGAAAAAGAAAAATTGCAAAAGCTCCTAGCTATTCTCGGAGGAAGATTCTTCATCGGGGTCCCCCCCATTCTCGAACCCACCCTTGCTTCCATCATCATCATCATCGTCTTCATCATTGAAAGTGGCCAGCGCCCTAGTATCTGCTTCATGCTCTTTTGACTTTGCTATCTCTTCGACAAGATTGAAAACTCAAGCATGGATCTCCTTGAGGGTTTCCCTCTGAGATTGGTATTTAGCAAGTTCAGCGATCCAATGTTCTCAAGTTCGAGTAGTCTCGACGGCCTCTCTCACTTGAACTTGAGCGGCTTCAGCATCGGCCCGATAGATATCCACAATCGCATCAGCCTCGGTCTTTGCCTTTTCGGCCTCATATTTGGCCTTTGCGAGTTTGGAAGCCAACTGAGCCTCGAGCTCCTCTATCTTCTTTGCATGAGCCGAGCTTTTTTCCTTCATGCCTCGAAGCTGGCTCTCGACCGATGACAGTTGGGCTAGAGCAGCCTCTTTCTCTGCAGCAAGGCGGTCCATTCCATGCCTTCCACCCATATGACTCCGCCTTGATCATCTTGATCTCCTCTCAGAACTGATCGATCTTCTTGATATTTTGCTATAGCTGTGATATTAAAATATTAGCCTCCGTTCCTGAATCAAGCCCATGAGCTTTTAAGAGTACCATTACCTGCTCGATCAAGTTGATCTTCTCCTTGTGAGCCTTATCCAATTCGGCTCGGAGGTCCTTAATCACCTCATCCTTTTGCCCACAGAGAATTTTGAGGGCATTCCTATCCTCCAAAATCCTTTGGAGGCCGACCTCACACTGGCTCAGTTCAACCCGGGACATGGAAAAAGATTGTATGGAAAAAGAAAGGAGTTAGATAGAAGACGGATAAATACAACATCTACAAAGGAATTAAGACTTACTTGGTTCAGGATTCGTTGAGCTTCTTTAAAGAGGCTGGATGCGTCATTCATGTTGGAAGAATCTTCGACCCCGACAAAACAATCTCGGAAGGGATCCTCCACCTACCTCGGGGGTCCTCAAAGCTTGAGCATCCCGGATCGCCTCTTCGGAAAAGGCAGGAAGATTTGGAGAGTCACCTACTATCATTGCCCCAATTGGGTTACTTGGGGAGTTCTTTTCAACTCGAAGGGTTTCAGGATCAGCCCCTCGGACATGCTCACTGTTTGACGGGATGAAACCTCGATCTCAGGCGATTCGAGGAATTTTCCCGAATCCTTCTCCAAGGCCTCCTCAGCACGAGGTGGAGCCTCACAAACCACCACCGATTCGGAGGCCTTCAGGGCTTTGGCTTTGGGTCTTCGTAGGTCGAGGCTCTTTTCCTCTTATTGTGCTCTGCCGATTTCGAAATCGGGGACGAAGTCTCCTCCTTGCTAGAAGGCGCCCTCATGACCGCATCCTTGCTCAGGCCTACACACGAGGAAATTTAATCAGTATAAAAAGATATTATGATTATATCATCAGATATGTAAAAAAGGAACTTACCATGGTTTTTGGCCTACTATCGGCCTTGCTAAATCGAGCCAAAAATGCTCAGCGTAAGTGGAGGTCGAGGCCAGTTTTTGGACCCAGATCTCGAGGTCGTGAATCACACGATGCCCCAATGAAACCTCTACAAAAGAAGGCATTGATGAGAAAAAGCAGAGGAACAAAATAATGCATGGAAACTAACAGTGAAATAATACTTATGCTTCATGTTCCATTTCTCAGGAAATGGCATTCTCTCTGTCGGGATGAGGTCGGAAGTCTTCACTCGAATAAACCTACCCATACAGCCTCGATCTTTGTCTTTGTCGATGCTCGAGAACAACACCTTGGTTTCTCGACGATGGAGTTTTATCAACCCCCAATAGATACGGGGCTGTACAACCTAATGAGGTGGTCTAGGGTAAGTGTCATCCCCTCGATGTTTCTTGTAAAGAATCAGAGCATGATGACTATTCGCCAAAAAGAAGGACGAATTTGGCCTAAGGTTATCTGGTACTGACGGCAGAAGTCGAGGATGACAGGGTCGAGGGGGCCAAATGTGAAAGGGTATGCGTAAACACTTAGATACCCTTCCACGTGGGTGGTGATACTTTCTTCAGGGGTTGGAATCACTACCACTTTATCCCCCAGTTGCAGTCTCTCTTAATCTTCTCGAGGTACCCCACAATTATCAAGAAAATGTACCACGACACATGCTCGCATCGACCAGGGACCGATGAAGCTTTCTCAATCTTAAAGACGGATTTGAGGCTACACGGACCAGGAACACACTCCTCAGGGAGAGGATCCACCGGCGTTTTGTCGCCGGTTGGCCGAGAAGAAGAAGATTTCTCCTTTTGAGGAACTGTTTTAGATATTTTCGCTATTTTTATGAGTTTGAAGAAGGAATAAGGTAGTAAGACTTGGTGTTTGAAGATTGACGGTGAAACTTGAAGATTTGTATAAGGGAAGAACCTGGGAGAGGTAAAAGCTTAGAAGATTAGAAGAAAGTGAAAGTAAAGTTTGATTCAGTAAGGAGAAGGCCTATTTATGGATTTACGCTGATGGTTCAACATCACTAATGGCCGACCACCAACTGACACTCATTAATGATTTGAGGAACTACACCGGCGGGATGTTTCAGTCACTTCCATCGCTTACGTCACGAGGATGATGTCATAATTTATCGAGGTCGAAAAAATTGAAGGGTCAATTCGTTTATTTTCATTACACTCTAAAAAATGAGGGGACTATCGGTATACAGTTGAAATCGGGGCCACTCAATTTTACTATTTGATCGAGATCAGAATGTTGCATTGAAGATTGACTTCGATTAAATCAAGAGGATAAGGCAACGAGTTCGAGATCGAAGTATCTTTCGAGATCGAGGTTGGTAATAATCAAAGCCAAATAAGACAGATACCTAGTAATATTGGAGACGCCATAATAACGGAAGAGCGAGATATCCATAACTGGTCGTGGATCACGGCGTAAATCTCGGAACAGATCAAATCAGAAATGGTTAATTAGCTATTCATGGAGATTTCTATCTGTAGTTAGAGTTATACCATAAGTAGAATTCCTCTACTATATTAAGGGGAGTTCTAATCATTTGTAACACACATTATTCACAGAGATCAAAGCAATATAATTCTTTCTTTCTCGCTCACATTATTGTTCATCAGCTTGTTCTATTTTCGAACTATTCTTGAACCTATAAGTTCGAGAGTACTTCGACTCGAGGGCTGAGTTATGTATGAACACTGGTTTTATTTACATCTAATTTAATTCTATCATTTATCTTCATATTTATCAATTGGTGTTGAGTGAAATCACATATCCTTAAACCCACAATATAAGTTTAGTTGTTATCCAAATTTTAGGGTAAACACTAGGTAATTGATTTTTTGGACGATAAGATTATGCTTGATGTGGTGCTGGGATGTGCATTTAAAACTCAACCCTCGTTCTCATAATGTCGTTGAATTATTTCTTCCTCATATTTATTTTCGGCTTGTGGAGAACGTATCTACTTCGGATCTTTAAAAAACTGTCTTTAATTGGACCAAATGGGCGAATAAAACCTCATTTTGTGTGCTACCTCATTAAATTTTAGGAACCAAAACTCTCACTTCCTTCATTTTCTTACTTATTTTTCTTTTATCTCATTTTCCTCTTTGGAAAAGTTCTTCATTGTACATCCTCTATCTCTCTTCGCCTCTCTTTCTTGTAATCTCATGCGGGCAATTTTTTAGAGCATTCAACTTGTTTAGTAATACTTATACAATCTTATATAATGCTAAGAATCACTGTTTGAAACTTATAAAAAATTTCATATGATTATTGTGGACTTGTACATATGTCCGGATAAAGACCCAAGGGGCTCGGGTGCATTTAGGCACTTTTGCATGTAATTAAAACTTTCTTTAAGGATTCTTAAGTTGATTTGAATTGCCGATTTGATTTATAGTGTTTCTCTTTGTTTTTAGAGCCTTTGGATAAGTACATATACGGTATTTGGATTTAAGAAGTCCTGTGAGCTCGGGTGAGTTTTGGAATGTTCGGGAAAGGCCTTTAAGATAAAAGTCAGTAAAATCAGCAATAAATTGTACCAATAACCACTTCAACCATTTTCTTCAATTTTAATGATTATTTAGCACTTGTACAAATAACCCTATTTCATACTTAATGTTTATTTATTTTTTATTCTGGGAGTTAGAGAGCACGATGAGGTGATTCTTGAGGGAATTTTCATCTGCTTTATTGGGATAAGTAATCGTAACTTGAATCTATGGTTCTTACATGAATCTATCTTTGGTTTTGCCGTAGAATCAAGGATTTCAAATAGGAAAAAAGGAATACTGAACCAGAGTTTAAGCAAGTAAATTTTGAGGTTTTGAATACCGATTTGAACTCGGATTCAGAAATAAATTACATATCTAGTCTCGGGAGATTATGGGTCATCCAAATTTGAATCTCATTTTGGATTTTGACCATGTAGGCTGAGGTTGACTATTATTGACTTTGATATAGGTCTAGAGTTAAATTATAGGATTGATTTTACAGCCTTATTTGTCCTGTTAAGTATTTTTTGCTAGATTGTGGATGTTTAGAGGCCATAAAGAAAGGAAAAGGCGTTCTTAAATCTTTCTTCGAAAGTTAATTATCTTTGCTAACCTTGACTTAAGAGAAATTTCCTAAAACATAATATTGTTTCTACACGCCACTTGTTAGGAATAATATATATGCGTGGTGACAAGCATGTAGACGGATGCCAAGGTTTATCCATGATTGGGGTAGTTTGTAGGTCTTCTTATGCCTTGTTTTGCTACAAGCTATTACTTGTTGGATATTTTTCTTGTTCTATGACTACTTGAGCATCTTATTTATGCTAGAATAATATTATAGGTATCCTTCAGATGCCAATGTAACATTATGAATTTTATGTACTTGTTTACATGGTAGAACTGCGTAGTCATACATTGTTTCGTATGTGCACCTCGTTAGCATATATATTTTATTCTCGTCACTTGTTTGAGACGGTAATGTGGGAAATTATGATTTTCTGTACGTCTTCACATATTCCTATTGATCTATCAATTTGGGCATGTCTTCGCATATTTGTCACAACCCAAATTTCATCAAAAAGATCGTGATTGTACCTAACCTTCAAGACTAGATAAGCCAAATCACATTAACAACATTAAATCATCCAAAATTAATATAATAATACCGCATTAAGTTAAACATAGTAGAAACATGAGCTAAAAATGGTAATACGAAATACAACTTCTCAAAGCCAGGTAGTACGTAGTCATGATCTCTAAACCGTATAATTAAGGAAGTCTCAAATACAATACTATTTGAATACGAAAATAAGAGTATCAACATAAAGGATGGGACTCCAAAGGATTGCAACATGCATGTAGCACTACCTTAAATCATCGAGAATATCATATGCACTCACTTTTGATGTACGCTGCCTCCAACACCTGAATCTGCACAAAAAATATGCAGAAGTAAAGTATGAGTACACCACAATCGGTATCCAGTAAGTATTAAGACTAACCTTGGAGAAGTAGTAACGAGGTTCAAGTCTTGTGATATTTAATTGAAATAACTTGTGCAATATATCAATAACACGCAACAAAGATATATAATAGCGTACAATACCAAAAAAACTCGTTAAAGAATGTGACAACAACTCAACATAAAAAAAATGCATTTTTGACATACAAATCATCAAATAGGAATAGAAGCATATGATAGCATGTTAAATACGACTTGAAAACATGCTGAAATACACGATTAAATTTCAAGAACACATGTTCATGATCATGAATGCCACTCTTATGCTCCAGATCTCATCACAACAACTATATCCACCCTTATTCTCCATACACCGACACAATAACAATATTCACCCTTATGATCCATACCCCGACACCATAGCAATATCTACCCTTATACTCCATACCTCGACACAATAACAGTATCCACCCTTATGCTCCATACCCCAACAATAATATCAATTACAATAGCATGGAAAAATCTCGTGCCAACACCCAATCAGTCCGCTCAACATGCCCACATGTATCATAATCATAACAAATATGATATCAGAAATACATAAACTCATAATTTTTCAACAAAGAGCACAATGACATGATAATACTAAAAATGCGGACGAGGCTTCAACATATAAAACATGACTATGGCTAAATCAATTTAGCATTGATTCCACAACTGCCCATCTTGACCAATTAAGAAATTATAATCCTAAAACATGATCTCTAGCATGAAAAGGTAAACTCGCATAGTCATACAAGCATTTCACATGTATCATAGAGAGAACACAATTAAATCAAGATATAGTAGAAGCCTAGAATCTAATCCGGTCATTTTTCAAACAAAGCATCCACATACACGCTCGTTACCTTACATATACATCGCATTTATAGTACTATTAGGCAAAATAAGGTCTAAGCCTAATGGTTATTCCCTCACACAAGATTAGGCAAGATACTTACCTCAAACAGGCCAAATCAACCCTCCAAAATTACCTTCCCTTAAAGCACTTCTGACATGCTGGAATCTAACCAAAATGAACTCAATAATATTAAACAAAACCCTAGGAAAAAACTCAAAATAATGAAGCGTCAAACTTTAATCAAATCCACAAAAGTTAGCAAAAGTCAACACCTGCTCACACAGTGAAAACTCAAGTCAAGGGGTAGATCCCGACTATCTATAATCCCACGAGTCCAAATATATGATTATATTGAAAAATCAAGTCTAAATCCACTCCCGAATCCCAACTTTCACTCACTTAATTTTTAGATAAAACCCCTATTATAAAAAAAAAACAATCTATGTTTTTGATGTAGAAATCTATGAGGAATCAAGATATAAAGCCAAATCCAAGTGAAAATTGCTTACCTCCAATGTAGTAGCAAATTTTCTCTCCAAAATCACCACCTCGTGAAGTCTAGGGTTCAAAATATTAGAGAATGGCTTAAATTCCGAAATTATATCACTAGTAAGTCTACCCAGCGATAGCCTTTGCGAATGCGGCCGCTACCTCGCATTCACGAAGCACAAAAATCACACTACCTTAAATAACTCTTTGCAAATGCGGACTTCGGTCTGTGAACATGATGCACAATACTCCACTGGCCTATGCAAATGCAGGACCACCCGCGCAAACGTGAAGGCCAAGCACTGGCGAAGCCCCCAGCTGCCTCAACTCAACACGAAAGCGACCGCTTTTCGCGAACACACAAACAAATCTTCCTCATCTATTGTGAAAGCAACTCCATTGTCGTGAACGAGAAGAAAAATCTTCCTATAACAAAAATTCCCTCCGTGATCGCGAAGAAAGGCCTAACACAAGCAAAAACCTACAACTCTCAAAATGCTAAGGGTAGTCCGAGACTCATCTAAGCCATCCAGGATGTCACGACCCTATTTCCCACACGGGTCGTGATGGCGCCCAACAAATAGGGTTAGGCAAGCCAACATAAATTCTACTAAGTGTTACCCTTACCATGTGATTAATTAATCCAACCTTTTCCAGTTTTAAGCATTTATTTACATGATATTAGCCGGTGACATGAAAATAAGACATCTGATACGTGGGTCAAAAGATAAGCATACGAATGAGAATGCAGCCCAAAACCCACAGGAACTAGTGTCACGAGTATCATTGGCAACTATCAGAATACACCCGAATACATAAATATATATACAATCCCATAGTCTGAATGAAATAGACGGGGAAAAATACAAAAGGAAACTCCAGGGTGCTGCAAGGAATCGCCAGGAAGAGCAACTCACCGTGAAGTATAACCAACACTGGTCAGTATCTAGCATCGGACAATAGCCAGACGTACCAATCTACGGACCTGTACAGTCAAGTACAGAAGAAAAGAAAGTGCAACATGAGTACATACATAAATATGTACCCAGTGAGTATCCCGCCTAATCTCGAAGAAGTAGTGACTAGAAGTCGACTCGATACTCACTAAGGTCCAACAGTAATAAAGTAAGCAATATGTAAGGAACAAAATAGGAATGTAAGACAAATAACCAAGTACATCAGTATTAGACATCAAATAACAATCCAACATCTACCAAGGTTGGTATTCGCCGTGGCATACGGCCCGATCCCATTCTGTAATCCTTTCCATGGCGTACGGCCCGATCCTACCCTGTAGTCTCAATCTCGCCGTGGCATATGGACCGATCCCATCCTGTAGTCCCAATCTCGCTGTGGCGTACGACACGATCCCACCCTGTAGTCTCAATCTCGCCGTGACGTACAACCCGATCCCATCCTGTAGTCTCAATCTCGCGGTGGCATACGGCCCGATCCCATCCTGTAGTCTCAATCTCGCCGTGGCGTATGCCCCACTCCCATAATATACTCTCTCATCACTCTTCCGTAGCGTACGGCCAGATCCCACAATATAATCAATCATCACTCTGCCGTGGCGTACGACCCGATCCCATAATATAGTCAATCATCACTCTGCCGTGGCGTACGACCCCATCCTATCTTGTGATTATTCTCATCACACTTAAATCAAGCCAAGTATCACAACGTTCAAAGACAACAATACCAATCATACAATAATACAAATCATATTTAGGCTACAACAGGGAAAAACAATGAACATGCTGTGTCCTAACTACCCGGACAAAGCAGTCATAGCCACTACGTACGGACTCTCGTCACTTGGCACGTACGTAGCCCCCAAACAAGATCACGTAGCAATCAAGGTTACCTAGAGGGATAATTTCCTTGTTACGAGGTTAGACAAGAGACTCACCTCGATAAAAGCACTCCTCGAACCAAGGACCGGATCAAAAGATGCGCGCGAAACTCCGAAACTACTCCTAACGACCCACAACTAGCCAAACATGATGTAATTGAATCAATTTAAGGTTCAAGAAGAAGAATTAGCAAGAATTCCTAAAATTTAACATTCTTGACGATTCTTGAAATTTCGACCCCGAGCCCATGCGTTCGGATTTCGAAAATTCTTGGAGGAATAGCTTACCCGAAGCCTAAGGAGCGAAATTATATAATTTATTTAAGAATTCAATGGCTCAAAAGGGGGTAATTCACTAATTTTCCAAAAATCCCATTTACAACCCAAAACCTAGGTTTTTCCAAGAATTAGTAGTTGATTTACCTTGTTAATTCAGGCATGGAGCTAGATAAATGAAAGGAATTACTTACCTCTACCGAATTTGGGTCAAGAGCAGGTTCTTGAAGCTCCTAGGACTCTCTAATGGAGGTGAGATGGTTGAAAAATGAAGAAGACCCGTAATTATGGGCATTTAAATGAGGCTGCCTACAGGGGTTCCGCACCTGCGACCTTGGGACCGCAGGTGCGGTCTTTCACCCGCGAGAAATTTATCGCCCCTGCGGAAAAGGGCCTGGGACCCTGGGCTTGCACCTGCGGAGTCGTGAGCCGCACCAGTGGTTTCGCTCCTGCGGAAGATTGGTTGCGCCTGCGATGGGGTCGCTCCTGCGAAGGGGACGTCCGCACCAGTGGACTCGCACCAGAGGGCACAAGTCCACACCAGCGGTCACACGAGCTGCTGTGCACCAGCTATGATTTTTGCTGGTTTTTAGCCTCGTGCGGGGTCCGGGAGGCACCTGGTCCCATCCGAGCCCTCATCAAACTATACCCACAAGTCCCAAATCATTATACGGACTTGCTCGAGCCTACGGATCACTCATAACATCGCTAAAACTCAAAATCACCCTCCAAAACCCCTTGAATAAAATTAAGAATTTAAGAAATTCTAGAATTCACCTCATCGCGCCGAACGAGCCTATACTACTCGGAATGACTTCAAATTTTACAGACAAATCATTAATGTCCATAATCTAGTAAGAGGAAGCGGGTTGGGTAAGGTTCTCAGATAAGAGGTTGGCAATCTAAGAGGGGGGGGGGGAGTCACATAGCAGTTGATAAATGCTTAATAAAAAGAGTTCAAATTGTATGCATGGTTTCTAATTCTGAATTGAATATGTTTATTTGTGAACTAGATTACGGTACTAGTCGGTCCGGTGATTTGTGAGTAAAAGTTAAAAAGGAATTTCGACCCCAGGTATGTATGGCTAACTTTAACCTTCGTAGAATCCTCTTGTTGGGTCCGAGTATTTGGTATGCGTACCTTGTTTGGAAATATGTGAATTGATTGTTCAAACATGTTGAGGCGTGAGATTCTATTCTCTGATTTTCCTAGTTGATTGTCATGCTACTGTGTTGTATGAAGTTGTGAGAGGTGTTTGATGTGTAAAGAACGAAAGATTGATAATGTGCTCAACTGTGGGAATGTGTAAAATAGTTGAAAGCCATACGTGGAAAGAAATGAAAAAGAGTATTGTGAAACAATGTAACTGAATTGAGCGATTGTGGCAACACCGTGTTCATGAATTACTACTTGATAAGAGTTATGGTTCCTTGGGCCCAAATAAATGAGTCATTGATATGAATTTGTATTCCCTGAAATGGTGATTCTTGTGATGAAATTGTTTGTGATTCTTCTGTGAATTAAATTTATCAGGCGGGCTCGGGTTGCGTGCTGCAACGCGAAGTAATAAGGTTGATGGGTTGTGGTGATAAGGGTGGCCAAGGTAATAAGGGTGGCCGAGGTAATAAGGATGAAATGTGATCGTTATCACTACTGAAATGAAAATCTATGAGCTCTTGAATATGATGATGTTGAAAGGGAAAAAGGAGAGATTGTGCATCTTGTTTGATTTTGGTTGTTTCCTTCCACGTACATTGATTCATTGGTTATATTATTGTTCCTTAATTGTGTATTGCTTGATTGTACTTGGGATAAAGTTTTTTATACATACTAGTACTATTCCACTGTACTAACGTACCTTTTGCCGGGGGCGCTACATCTTTTATATGGAGGTAGGTGGGTCCATAGCAGGTTGCTCAGCTCGCCGTTAGTGGTGCCTTCTCATCATCCTTTTCAGCTGTACTGGTGAGCCCCACTTCCTCTCGGGGCCATGTGTAGTTCATGCCATCTCTCTTTTGAGTGTATTATGTATTGTAAGGTATAACTGGGGCCTTGTTGCCGGCAAGTATTGTATAAGCTCCTAGTACTCTTAGAGGCTCCGTAGACACTATGTGGGTATATATATATATATATATATATATATATATATATATATATACGTATATATATATTTTGGGCAGTGGTTGTATATATTTATAATCGTGGTCCGTATCGGGAAGTGGCGTATCTAATATGTATAAATTGGACTTAATGTGTTATTCACGCACTTTTAATCTTATCTCACCGTTTCCCATATATAATGTTATAAACACGGGGAAATGCGTCGAGTGGGAAGGGAAAATCAGGTTCGCTTGACTGGGGGTCACCCGGTCGAGTGCCGATCGTGTCCCTTGATTTTGGGGCGTGACATTTTGCCTACGGGTTTAGGTTCTTATACTGATTACTATGATGCCTCGAGAGTTGGACTTGGAGAGGTTTTGATGCAGGATGGTAGGGTGATTGCCTACGCATCAAGAGAGTTGAAGGTACACGAGAAGAATTATCCAGTGCACAATCTTGAGCTAGCAGCTATTTTCCATGCCTTGAAGATTTGGCGTCAATATTTGTATGGAGTGCATTGTGAGATTTTCACTGATCACCGTAGTTTGCAGCATCTACTTAAGTAGAAGGATCTGAATTTGCATGAGAGGAGGTAGTTGGAGCTTCTCAAGAATTATGACCTCACTATTTTATATCATCCGAGGAAGGCGAATGTAGTGGCCGATGCCCTGAGTCACAGAGCGGGGAGTTTGGGGAGTCTAGCCTACCTTCCAGTAGTAGAGCGGCCATTAGCACTTGATGTTCAGGGTTTAGCGGGTCAATTGGTGAGATTGGATCTATCAGAGCCCGGCGGGTATTGGCTTATGTATCCTCCAGGTCTTCTCTTTATGATCAGATTAGAGCACGCCAATATGATGATCCACACTTGCTCGTTCTTCAGTACAGGATCCGTCACGGTGATGCCAGGGATGTGGTTATTGGTGATGATAGGGTCATGAGGATGCAATGCCGGATTTGCGTGCCCAATGTGGATGGACTTCGAGATTTGATTCTAGGTGAGGCCCATAGTTCGCGATATTCCATCCATCCGGTACCGTAAAAATTTATCAGGATATGAGACAACATTATTGGTAGAGGCGGATGAAGAGGTATATTATCGAGTTTGTAGCTCGGTGTCTCAACTGTCAGCAGGTCAAGTATGAGCATCAGAGACCAGGTGGATTGCTTCAGAGATTAGATATTCCAAAGTGGAAGTGGGAGCGGATCACCATGGACTTCGTAGTTGGGCTTCCACGTACTGCGAGGAGGTTTGATATTGTGGATCGGCTAACCAAGTCCGCACACTTCATTCATGTCAGCACTACTTATTCTTCGGAGTGGTTAGCTGAGATTTACGTTAGGGAGATTATCCGATTGCATGGGGTTCCAGTTTCTATCATTTCTTACAGAGGTACTCAATTCACATCTCAGTTTGGAGTGCCGTGCAGAGGGAGTTAGGTACTTAGGTCGATTTGAGCACAGCATTTCATCCTCAGAACAACGGCCAGTCAGAGCGTACTATTCAGATTCTGAAGGATATGTTGCGTGCCTGTGTCATTGATTTTGGGAGTTCATGGGACCAGTTTCTGCCACTCGCGGAGTTTGCATATAATAATAGTTATTAATTGAGTATCCAGATGACTCCGTATGAGGCTTTATATGGTAGGAAGTGCAGATCTCCAGTTGGTTGGTTTGAGCCGGGCGAGGCTGGGCTATTGGGCACACACTTAGTTCAGGATGCGTTGGGTAAGGTGAAGTTAACTCAGGAGCGTCTTCGCACTGTACAGTCTAGGAAGAAGAGGTATGCGGGCCGGAAGGTCCAAGATGTGTCTTTCATGGTTGGGGAAAAGGTTCTGCCGAAGGTGTCACCCATGAAGGGTGGTTTTGAGGTTCGGGAAGAGGGGAAAACTGAGTCCCAGGTTCATTGGTCTTTTTGAGGTGCTCCAGAGGATTGGGGAGGTGGTTTATAGACTTTCCATGCCTCCCAACTTATCGAGTATTCATACGATGTTCCATGTTTTGATGCTCCGGAAGTATGTTGGTTACCCATCTCATGTTTTTGACTTCAACACGGTTCAATTCGAGGGTGATATGTCATATGAGGTAGAGCTAGTGGCTATTTTGGGTCGTCAGGTTAGAAAGCTGAGGTCTAAGGATATAACTTTAGTGAAGGTTTAGTGGAGAGGACAGCCAGTGGAGGATGCCACCTGGGAGACCATGCAAAAGATGCGGAGCAGATATCATCCCTTGTTTGAGACTCCAAGTATGTTTCTAGACCCGTTCGAGGACGAACGTTTGCTTAAGAGGGGGAGGATGTAACGACCCGGCCGGTCGTTCTGTGAGATTGGCCATGTTTCCCCCGTTTCTGCTTTATCATATGTTTCTTAGCCTATTTATATTGTATTGGGTCAGTTGGTTTGAGTTTGGAGTGGTCGTGGTGAGAACTGAGACACTTTGTCTCTCAAATTGGCTTAATTATTGAAAAAGTCAACCGGGAGTTGACTTATTGGTAAATGATCTCAGAATGTATATTTTATGGCTCAGATAGCTTTGTTAGGTGATCTGGGACTTAGGAGTGTGCTCGGAATGAAGTTCTGATGTCCGATGTAGAATTAGGCTTGAATTGGCGAAAGTTAGTTTTTGGCGATTTCAGGTCGGCAGGGGAAAATAGGCTATCGGGGTCGGAATGGAATTTCGGGAGTTGGAACAGGTTCTTAGTGTCATTTAGGATATGTGGGAAAATTTTCAGGACAATCGGATGTGTTTTGGATGGTTTCGGCATCTTTGGTGAAATTTAGAAATTTCAATGTTCAAAGGATTGAATTTGATGTGATTTTGGGGTTAATGTTGTTTTCGATGTTTCGAAGGCTCGATTAAGTTTGAATGATGTTATGGGATATGTCGGTAGGTTTGGTTGAGGTCCCAGGGGCATCGGGTGTATTTCGGATGCTCAAACGGGCATTTTTTGTCTTAAGGAGTCTGCTGTTTTTCTGGTGTTTTAGCAGCAGATTTTTCTTAATCGCGATCGCGTGGTAATTGCTGCGATCGCATATAGTAAATATTGAGGTAGGCAGATTTGTTCTATGTGATCGCGTAATAAGTTTTGTGAACGCATAGGTTGGGCAGTCTTGAGTTGTGCGGTCGCATGGTTCCTTGTCCGATCGCGTAGAAGAAAAGGGGGCCCGTGAGGTTTTTGCAATTGTTCTTCGCGACCGTGTGACTGGGTACGCGATCGCATAGGTCAGGGAGTCGAAGCTTCGCGATCGCGTGGGTAAATGGCGCAATCGCAATGAGTAAAATTTAGAGGCAGTAAGTTTGTTCTTCGCGATCGCGTGGGTGGTCCTGCGGTCGGAGTGAGTTAATGATCTGGGCAGACAGTTTTAAGTTCTAATTTCGGGGGTTCTTGACCATAACTCAATTTCCATTAGAGAGCGCGGAAGAAGGAGAATTTGGACGAGATTTTCAGTGGGATTCTTGTGGTAAGTGTTGTTCAATCATTTTTGGTTCAATTTCACGAATTTATCTTGATTTTTGCCATGCAATTTGAGGAATTAAAGTAGAAATTTGGGAAAAATGGGAGGAAGAATTGGAAATTTCTTTTGATGATTTGAGCGGGCAATTGAGGTCGGATTGTGGTAAATTTGGTTGGGTAGACTCGTGAGGGAATTAGAATTCTAGTTTTGTGATTTTTATCAAATTTAGAGACGTGGGCCCGGGGCTCGGGTTTGGAAAATTTCGGGAATTGTGCCTAATTTTGATAGTTTTCGATTGGGGTTTATCTCCCTAGAATATTTTGATGTTATTGATCTTATTTGTGATAGACTCGGAGCATTTGGGAGCCAATTCGAGGGCCAAGAGCATCGCGGAGTAGCTTTTGGGCTATTGTGAGGTAAGTAACAGTTGTAACTCTAGACTTGGGTATGAAACCCCGATATTTTATATTGTTTTGGGAAATGAGGTGACGCGCATGCTAGGTGACGAGTGTGTGGGCGTTCACCGATAGGGATTGTGACTTGGTCCGTCCCGTACCGACTACTAAGCCGCGTATTCGATTTGAAACCTTATGACATCCTGTATTTTAGAAATTTATACTTGTTTATGGGCTGTGAGCCATGTTTTGGGGCCTTGAGCCGACCTGTTTAACCCTCAGAGGTGCTTTTACATTATTCTCACACTATCCTAATAGAACAATTGTGAACTCAGTCATGTTTTCTACTTGTTATTTTCACTGTTATCACACTGTTTTGAGACTCTGAGAGGTATTTCGGGGCTGAGTCCCGTGAGTTGAGATGGGTTGCTGAGTGGCTTGAGAGGATGACTAAGTGAGGCCGAGAGCCAGGTATGTGAGGATAGTTATGGATCGGGCTGCACGCCACAGCAATATATATATATATATATATATATATATATATGTTGTATATTACATATGGATCGGTCTGCACGCCGCAACAATATATATTATATATGGATCAGGCTGCACGCCACAGCAATATACATATTGGATCGGGCTTCATGCCACAGAAATATGGCGCTTGGGCTGTAGGAGCCCCTCCGGTGTCTGTACACCCCCAGCGGGCGCAGTCGACTATTATATAGATCGGGCTGCACGCCGCAACAATATACATATTGGACCGGGCTACACGCCGCATCTGTGTATATATATATATATATATGAGTGTGTGTGTGTGTGTGTGTGTGTGTGTGTGTGTGTATGTGTGTTGGATCGGGCTGCCCACCGCATCGTTTGTGTGCATTCATGGTGCTTGTTTAGTACGAGTGTTTAGTGTGAGCATGAGATACTGATAGAGGAGTCACGAGTGACTGAGAGGCTTGCCCGAGAGGCCTTATTTTGAGTATATTGTGCCCGAGGGGATTATATTTTATGAAACTACTCTTTTCACTCTTCTTTACACTGAGCCTCTGATGATAATGTTGGACAAATATTTTTATACGAGATTTTAAATGGAAACTGGAGTTTTATGAAATATTCGGAATGTAGATTCCTGACTTGATTTAATTATTTCCACTGTTACTTATTATATGGATTTACATGATTTATAAATGCTCGTCACTACACTCAAGTTTTTAGTTACTTTGGTTATTTACTGAGTTGGCGTACTCACGTTACTCCCTGCACATCTGTGTGCAGATCCAGGTACCGGACCATCTCACTAGTTGATTTATGGACGTGCTTGGAGTTTGTTCGAGGATCGAGGTAGCTGCTCACGTCCCCAGCTCACCTCCTTTCGTTTCCTCAGTTCATAGTTTTGTCTTTTGTACTTCATACTTTTGTAGTAGAAAGTCACCTTGTTGTACAATGTATTTATAGACCTAGATGCTCATGACAGTTGACTCCAGGTTTTGGGGTAGTGTATAAATTGTTTACCTCATTTTTTTGTTTTAAATCTGATTGTTTTCGGAAATTATGAAATATTATGATAGTCTGTAATGGTTGGCTAGCGTAGTTCCATGATAGGATCCATCACGGACGGCATAGGATTTGGGGTCGTGACATGTCAGTCAAGTGAAGTCAGTGATTGCTGTGAAAAAAAGGATGTGCAAGAGTCACACCTGCATGATTCTCGAAAGGTCATAATATGGAAATGGCGTTTGGCCGACCTTTTGCCTTCTTCTATACGCTTAACTCACTCCTTCAAATACCCTAATCCTTCATTTCTTGAACCTTCACTTTTCACAATATCTTCAGAGCTCTAATCAATTCTTTCCCTTACTTCTCTCGTGCTCATATTTCAATCATTTTATTCCTCCTCTTCTATGATTTTTGCAGCAAGAATGACAAAGGCTTCAAATACTGCTCCCCAGAAGGGAGAAACTTCTTCACTATCATGCTCGTCAGAGAGCAAAGCAGTAGTGCCTCTCCACATCAAGTAGTGCATCCCAGGATCTTGTGAAACGTCTTCCAATTTTAAGGTCGACAAACCTTCCTCAAAACCGGGGCGATGTGAACCCATGTCCCGATATATCAGCCTAGTAACTGACACTGAGAAACTGAGGGTTGACTGCCGCTAGGGGAAGTGATTCAAGTGGAAATCCCTTCTCATGAGGAAGACATAACAACACATAAATTTGGTTACCTCACTGTGTATATATATTGTCACACCCGGAAGCCAAGGGCGCGACCGGCGCTCAACCGAGTAAACCCGACTGAGCAAGCATGATAGGTATTATTCTACCCAACTACTTCATGAATAAAGAGGAGGTGAACTCCACTAATAATACTTTGTAAATATATCATTAACAACTTTCATTTTCGTTTCCATTAGCTGTTTCAGCCATAATAACAAAATTATTACAATTATTAAATATGAAGAAAACATATTCGCCAAGTACCAACATTTTCCAGTTCAATCCCAATACCCGACACCACCCACAACTTGTCAACGGAGCCTCTAATTACAACCGAAGAGAGATATGGAAATGCCGGCAACATGGCCTCGACTATACCTCAAATGAAAAGTACACGGTAACCAAATGAGGAAACTCCGAAATGAAGTGGGGATCACCAAGTTAGCTGGGAGGAATATACCTCTATTGCTGATCACTGCCGCCTAATGTGATGTTTTTGGGTCTATTTATATGTTTAGAATGAACCCTAAACATCTCAAAGA